>CM065458.1:61255686-61362613 GCA_032872475.1 Leptopilina myrica (nomen nudum) | reverse complement strand
TTGACCCCTTTCTCATTATACGGTTAAAGGATATCTTGATTATGAGTGTATGGTACATTCTTGTCTGTCTCCCTTACTCCCTCATTTCCTCTTTCCGCTCCCTGTCTCGAGGTCGCACACACAACTTGTCAAAGGGCGAACGAACGGAGATGGCGATGGAGGAAAAAGAGAAAATAGAATAAGAATTGAAACTGGTTTTTGAAAGGACACTGTAATTATTTCCTTCACCCTCATTCTATACTCTATCATTCCCTTTTTTCTCTCCCTCCCTCTCTCTCTCTTTCTCTATCTTTTTTTATTCTCTCTTCATACATATGTACTCTTGTTTAAAAAGAATATAATAAATTTTTGTTTTAGTTAAAAGTTTTTTATTTGGTTCCATTTTTATTCGAAACGGTTCATGTTTTGTTCTATTTTGTGACAAGGTCAAGGTTTTTTTGCGAGACTTACAAATAATTAAAAATTGGCTTCTTTAAATAAATGTTATTAATTTAAATAAGTGCGCCTGCTCTATATAGATACTTTGTTACACATTCAAATTGAATTAGTTATGGATGACCTTTTATTATTGGATTAGTCGGACGATAAGAAAATTTGTTGTAGAAAATTCACAAACCAATAAAATATTCTTATTGAAACGTCAGGACTTAATAACAATATTATTTAGAGATCAATTTATTTATAAATAACATATTTTATACTGTTTTTTTTATTTTTAATCATAACCGATCTTTAATTTACATTAATTAATTAAATTAAATAAATTAAATTAAAGATGAAACTGAAAACATGCTTGAACATGTGTTTTCCAATATCTTTATAGATATTAAATTTAAATATCTAAGATGTTTATATATTTCACTGTCACAAATATTGACCATAAAAATTATTTACCTTAGTTAATAAATTATTTTCTTCTCAATTTTATGAAATATTTTATTTAATAATTTGAACCTTCAGTGAAATAATTGTTCATCCATTTTAACATCAAATACGAGAGGCGGAAAATTGACAAAAGGGGATATTTTTTTTATTTCTTTGAAGAGCTTAATCTAAAGGGGGAGAAATATTCATTGTAATCGTGTAGACTTTTAATTGAAACAAAATTGCTAGTTGGAAGCAATAATTGCCCTCAGTTTATGGGCATTCTTAATAATAGTAATTTCAAACAATAAGTGTTTTTTAGAATTAAATATAAAAAATTACAAAAATAGAATAGTTTTAATCAACGAAAGTTTTTAAAAATATAATCTTCTTTTTATATTTTCAATAAATGATAGGTTCTATTTAGTTTCAAGTTTATGATATCAGTTTCTATTTTTTCGATTATGATGACACAGAGAATAAAAAAAATTATTTCAATATTAAATAATCCATCAGTGGACAGTTATCAAATAAATACTTATTGGTGTTTTTTTTTAATCTTCGTATTAATTTAACTTTTTAAAAAAAATTTTCTTAGTAATTAAATTTTTATTTAATTTTTTGTGTGAATTAGATAAATTCTTTAGGAACCAACAACTTTTGTATTTATTAAATCAGAATCACAATTGTTGTAACTTTTAAATAAACATTTGATTTTACTTAAATTTCTCCTGGAGTGCCACATATAGCACAGAAGAATCGTTCGTTTTCTCTCTCTCTCTCTCTCTCTTTTTAAAATGCGTAGATTGATTCCTGGAAAAAAGGAAACTTTGGTTAGTCAAACGCGCAACAAATTCTTGGTATTCGACTGATAGCAAAACTCTTGACTTAAAATATGTGAAGTAGCGCAAACTTTTTGAGGGTCTTTGGTCTGTATATATTTTTAAAAGTGTTGAATCACACAGCTGCACTTTGTACCTACTTTTTACTCTGTGCCAAGTCATTGTGCTAAATCTAAAAGTTGGTTGAACGCGCGTTGTCGACGTAAATGAAAAAAAAAGAAGAAAAAGCAAAAAAAAAAAAAACACACACTCGTGTATAAAATGAAACAGGCAAAACAGCGTGTGTACAAGAGAGAAGCGAGAAAAGTCGTTTATTATTCTCCGAGAATAACTATATATATATCTCGCGTGCTTAAAACACTGCGGGAGAGCTATCGTGTGTTGGAAAATAGATTCATCGTGGATGGTCCCACAGTTATAGTTATATACATATTTTATTAATAGGCCGTGGAATGGTATCTTCACTATATGGACCACATGAATGTGTTTCCTTTTAATTTGCCCCTTTTTCATTTTCTTCTTTTCCTCTCTTTCTATCTCTCTTGTTTTTTCCTTTTTTTTGGGCGAGGTCACGTTTTACTGCCCTAAACTTTTCCGACAAGAGAGGCAAACGCGTGTCTGGTGCACACGTGCATGAAACATGACCCTCCTACGAATTTACGAGTCTCTTGAGTCTTGACTTATTCAGATAGCTTTTTTCCCCTCTCAGTGACATTGTTTTCTTTAATAAAAACAGGTCATTTTTCCTCTCGCTCCAATCTCATTAAAATGAAAATGCTTCTTTTTAACCTTTATTTTCTATAAGTGAAAATTTTTATATGGCATTCTTTTTAAATGGAAATGTTTGTTTTGCTAATTTCTCAATAATTGAATATTTAGAAACGGGGCGAAAAGTTCAGACCAACTTGACCCCGATCAGGGATAAAATAAAGCATTTGGAATGTAATTTATTTCAAATTAGTAATTAGTGTTGTGCAATTACAAAATAAATTTTTGCACTTGCTTAAAAATGACAGGCTGTAATAAAAAATTATTACAAATGTATAAATGTTTTCTTTTGTCTCTTACAATTTTTATACTTTTTACCCAAGTAATTTTTCTTTATAAAGGTTTATACAGTATTTTGCATAGATATATCTATTTTAAGAAGATAAAATCGATAAAGTTAAATTTTTAATTCGCACTCAATTCTATTTTAAATTGAATTAAAAAAATTTGTTCGAATGAAAATTGAAAAAAATATTCTCTACCGATATCCTATTTATATAAGTGATGCATACACTTTTCTTACTTTTTTTTTTAATTGAAAGCTGCAAAATCTACTTTTAAAAATAAAGCATTAATTGATGTTCGACCTCATTGCTGACCTGCCTGACCAAATAACATTTTAACTGTGAAAATTGTTTTTAAAGAGAAAATTTGACAAATTATAATTTCATAAAAGCGAGTATAAAAATAAAGTTTATTTCAGACTTTGTGATAGAAAATCATAATTAATATTTGTAATTGATATTTTAATAGTATATTTAAGTGAAATTTCAATGATTTAAAATAAAATTAGTAGTAGCTCACCAAACGTGATTCTGCTTTCCGATTTGGACGAAATTTCCATATACAGAAAACGTCTTCTTGAACTGTTTCTTTTAAGAAAAATCTCAGAGTAGAAAAAAATTTGCTCTTCTCAAAAATTGTAAAAACAATTCCATTCCCGACCTTTGAAATTTAAATTCTTCTCACGTGAATTGGTTAACAATGTGCCATATATAGTTTTCGTGATTCCTTGCTTAGGTCGCTCGAGATAATTAACGCCAGTTTTTATTATTTTTCTTCACTACTACGAACTTGTGGTTACTCGATACGGGTTTTAAGTCATGCGGGAACGGGATATAGCAATAAAAAAAGTAAATAAATAAAATGATAAAAAATCCAAAGTGGTTGGTGTGCCAGGTGTCCGCTATATAGTTGTACGTATACACGATGATAGCAACAACATACAATTATAAATGTTCGCGTATACGTGTTTCTTTTTGCATGCACGTGCGTTTCGCATTACACGCTACAAAACGCATAGTAATGGCGATAATAAATTATCATACATTTGAATAAATTTCTTTTTCCTTCTTTATTTTTCTTTTTGTCTCAAACACAGTTTGTATATATATATGTATATGTACTTCTTATTCTCTCTGCTTTATAACTCCCTGAACGCGCACGAAGACGATGACTTTAGACGACGCTCTCGCACAAAGTGGTAGTATAACTCTATAACGGTCTTACGTAACAGATATAGAATTGCAATTCCTATATATATACCCACACCATTGAGGGTTTAATCAACATTTATTAGTCGACATTCTTTCGCATGTGCATGTATATGTAAAGTTGAAGAAGTTCCATGACTTCCTTTTCCAGGTAATTCCCTCACTTTTATGCAAAGGCAGATAAATTCTCTTACATGAAGAAAGTGAGGAAATCGATTTTCGATTTTCGATACTTGATTTTCGGTGAAAAATATTTTTCTAACCTACTAAAAATCATTGCAAACTTGTTTGCAAAGAAAATTGATGGAAATAATTTTTAAAAGTTTTTTATTTCCTAGGTGAATGAAAATAGTGAAAATTATAAAAAATAGTTTTTAGTGCTCAAAGTTGACACTAACTTCAGGAACCTTATCATGATTGGAAAAGAAAACCAAAGAAACCTTTGAAAGAAGGATCATTTTGAATTTTGTAAATTTGATATAACAGTTTCAAGAAAATTCGATAAATTCTTTTACAATTTCTTTTCTACAGATGATTTCAAGTTTTTAAGGCAAATTACGTATCAAGATTGTTACGTTGCAATGATATAAGAGATTATATGTGGACGTCCACATGAAAAGGGCCCATTTTTGCACTATTGGACTTATCTATATGGGCGAATTTTTTGCAAAATTACGAAAATTTTGAGTGGTCATACAACTTTTTTGGTCAAAAATTCGATGAGTTACAGAATTTCAAAGTTTATAGTGACAAATACCTCATTTCGAGAAAAACGGAATTAAAGATTGTGAAACCTATTAATTGTGATATCTCCGGTTCTTCTGGGAAGTTATTCAGATAATAATTATTTTCAGTCCAGGGCACTTTGAAGATGAAAAACCAATAGGTTTCAAACTTTTAAAACAACCCCTTCCCCCCTTAATTTTGAAAAAAAATAAAACCGACAAAATGGGCCCTTTTCTAAAAAGGCGATTTTCTTATTAATAAACCATTTTTGTACAAGATTAATGATTGAGAACAATTTTATTGTGTCATTTGAACGTAAAGAATAAAAATTAAACTTATTTAAAATTTTTTACAAGTCTCTATTATGAATAATTTGCCGAAATATCGAAATTTTCACTTCTACGACTACGTAATCAATGACTCTAACATTAATATCTCTGGTTCTTCTCGGAAGTTATTCAGATAATAATTGTTTTGAGTTCAGGGTACTTTAAAGATGTCAAATCAAGAGGTTTTAATTTTTTTGACCCTCCATTTAAAAAATACGGAATATTTTTGCAAAGGACCGACAAAAATTAACGATAAATTAATGAAAACCTCATGACTTGACTTGTCAAAACATGTAGATTGATAATAAAAAATAAAAAAATAAGGTTTTTCTCAAAAAAGTATTAAATTGCAAATAACTCGAAAACTAGAACCGACAAAATCACAATTTTGGTGTTATTTTAACCCCATTAAAAATGTATAAGAATTTAACACCCTCTAGTGTTAATTTAATACAATATAGTGTTATTTTAACACCAATGTAGTGTTAAAATCACACAGTGTCGGTTAAAAATGTTGCGCGTAGTTTTAACATTACTTTTAGTGTTAAAGTAACACTTCTTTTTTTCTGTGATGGGCCCTTTTCATGTGGACGTCCACATATATTGAAATCAAACATAAATTGTGATTGATTTTAAATTATCTGTATAGTTAACTTTTAAGTTTAATTCAAACATAAAATTTTTAATCATAATTTTTATTTAAACCGTAACAGAAAATATGTTTGAATGAAATATAATTATTCAAACATATAATACTTTTGAATCAATGCAGTAGATATTTTCTTATATATTGAGATTAAACTTACAAATTAATTTCAATTAAACAAAATCGTCTAACATTATTTTTGTGTTTCATTTAAGTATATAATGTTTTCTCAGTGTACCTTATTGAATCGAAATGTTACTGAAAATTTACATGAAAATAGTATTTGATCCACACAGAAAAAAAGAAGTGTTATTTTAACACTAAAAGTAGTGTTAAAATTACGCGCAACATTTTTAACCGACACTGTGTGATTTTAACACTACATTCGTGTTAAAATAACACTACATTGTGTTAAATTAACACTAGAGGGTGTTAAATTGTTATACATTTTTAATGGGGTTGAAATAACACCAAAATTGTGTTAAAACAACACCAGCTGAAAACTACACGCAACAAATTTAACAAATTTTTTTTTTTTGTGCACTTTATGGTATAAATTCGTCACAACTTGATACTTTTCAGCTATAGTAGTGTATCAATCATATGAATTAAAAGAAAATTACAAGGAGAGAGGGAGAAGTTTAGATTATCAGATATATCGGCATGAGAGGAGAAATAATTCATGACATGTCTCGATTTCAAAGGAACATCGATCGATTGAGCGACATTGCGCTGGAATAATAGTTAATAGATGTGTTTGTACATGTGTGTATGAGAGAGAAAGAGAGAGTGTGTGAGTGTTATAACAGAGGGAAGGGTATAATAACGAGGATTGCACTTTATTGCATGTCGGCGTGTGTGCATGTGAATGTCTGTGTAATGGCGCGTGCAAATAATACCAAGTCGTAAAAGTGTTCGTAAGACTCCTGCGATGCCGATATAGTTATAGTGCCATTGACCAACTTGCAGAAATAGCGGCTCTAATTGCCCAGTCGCACTAATTGAACTTCGATCACAATGTCGTGTATGCCGACACACCCATATTCATACACACTTTTACTTCACTCGAAATATATCCACACCCTGTTTGGCACATGAAACGATTCATTCTGCTCGATAAGTGAGAATGTCTTGCGTGTGTGTGCGATAGAGAATCGTAATCGTCTTCATACGTTTACGGATTCTCAGTTTTTACACTAACAATAAGCGAATATGGCATTTATTTGCGGTAATAGTTTGGTACATTTCGCTTTTTGTCACTAGAATAATAATCAATCAATCGACAATTTCGTTTCATAATTTTCTCTACACTTCAGTTATATAGGTAATAGTTTACTATATGGTAAATAACGTTTTCAAGTTTGGGCCAGTATTAAACTACAAACTACGTCTGGCAGCGGAAAAGTGAACGTAATTATTTAACCAATATTTGATCAAGATTACTATGATTCATTTTTTGGAATTAGAATTAGAACTGTTATAAATCGAAGAGCGATTATTGGTTCCATATTTTCGGTACTATTTATGATTATAATAAACGAAATATTTGACACACATGAAATCTGATACGAAATATTAAATAACATTTTATAATAAGTACATTGGCTGAATGTTATTGTTATTGCCAGTATGGACCCGAGATTGCGAAACAAATCTTGAATTTAAATAATTAACTATAAGCAAAAAAAAAAAACTCGTCCCTAGAAATTCCCAGTCAGTAGTTAAGAAATTTGCCTAATTTTGACATTTGTGGTACATGTTTATAATACCATGAATAGTCGGCGAAAAAAGTAGAAACAAATTTGAAAGTAGGTGACTTCTTTGAGTGTTTACGTCGTCCATGTCTGTGCGATAGGATTATAATGATTAAATTTAAGCATAGGTTAACATGACATAGACGGTGCACCACAACACACTGATATAAGTGCACCTTCCTCTCCAAGTCACGCGACTACCATTACAACCGTGCCATTAACCCAGAATGTTTTGCCTCGAGGACGTCGTTCTTCTCTCTTTCCATCTCTTTTCCTTCTCCCCCGACTTTTATCTGTTTTCACTCGTTAAAGAGTACAAGATTCATTCCTAGATGGAATTTCAAGTTGACGTCTAGAAGATTTTAACCTTGAGGATATAAATTCTTAATTTTGTTGACCAAAGGGGGTCTTCTTTGCTCTACATCTCGAATTACCCTGAAGGAGTGGTGATTATATTCAACAGAGAGAGAGGGGGGGAACGTATTATGTCTCCTCATTCTTTCACCCTCCTTTTGTCTTCTTCTTGTATGCGGACGATTCTTACCGGACGAGCCCCCAGGGAGCTTCTTTCCGTCCTCTCTCTCTCTCTCTCTCGCCAATCTTTTCTTATTCCTCTCCCCCTTTTGTTCGTTTTGGCATCCATCCATTCCTCTCACTTTGTTCCAAGATTTAAAGTCTTCACACATCTGGCATCTATATACTTTACATAACTATCACGATTCTTCGACGCTGCACAGTCTGCGAGACCACTAAATTGTTTCCGGTCATTTTCGCAAATTTCTGTGTGGCGCGAATCGTCGAATGCAAGTCAATATCCGTTACAGTCCAGTGACGCTAAACCTGCTCGACGTTAATGTATTCGTAAATTTTACAGAATATCATTTTAGTTATTTGCATTTTTCCAGTGAAGAAATTGGCAAACCTGGTTCCAAACTGGAAGAAAATACACAATTTGGAAGTGATAGTTAGGTGCAAGTGTAATCAACAAGAGAAAAAAGTTCTACTTTATTTTGATTACAAGCAGCTCATATTGGTTGCATTCGTATTTCTTTTCTGGGTCCAAATCTGATAGAAATGAAACTTTTTATTCAATTAGGACCGTAGAATGAAGACATTTTTCAGGAAGAGTACACTTTGGTCCCAATCTGTTCAAAATTTGTCAGGGCCAAGTTTGACTAATCGTTTCTTTACATATCGGTACCTACCAAATTCGGATATTTATGTATTCAAATAGGGCTTATTAAATTATAGTGAAAAATCTTTTAGAAGCAGAACTAATTTTTAAAATTCTTATTGGTTTCAGCAAAGTAACGTATTCTGAATCAGACATTTTGAATTTTTCAATTCTGACATCACATTTGTAATCAGCGATCCACAAAGCCCCCGAGTACCGATTTTAAAGAAAATCTGATCGATTTTCTGTTCTTTAAATTTTGGAAATGGAATATTCCAAAAAACATATAACACTCACTGTCACTTTCGGAATTATGTGGGATATGTTTACACTTATTACAGTAGGTAATGTTTAAACATCAGAAAAATATTCTCAATAATTTTTTTCAAAATTAAATGCTAAAAAAATTTTTCAGATTTGAAATTAATGGGCAGTTTATTAAAAAGTTTAAAGGAAAATATTGAAAAAATAAATATACTGGAAAGGGTCACAAAATATTCGTCCCTTTCAGACAAAACCTTTTCAAGTTTAGAGAGTCCCAGCTTGAACCTAATTATAATACCCAGTTTCGCGCACTTAAAATTCTTTTATTTACTTTCTTGTGAAAACAGAAAATGTTGTTTCCACACATAGAATTCCGATTATAAATTGAAACCAGAATTTTTCTTTCAAAACGGAATGTAGATATGTTTGCATTTATTTATACCTGCAGAGTGTATGAAATGCGTAAGTACATAAATAACACTTAATGTATGCGCATTTCTTACTCATTTTTTGTTGTTGCTTTATAATAGTAGTGTATCGCTTAAATTTCTTTTTTCCCGATCAGGTCGTGTTTCACGGTCGTTGAAACTGGTTGCATGTATTTGAATGTGAAACCGGCATTTTCGGCCAATGTATATACTAAATCCGACAAGATGTAGGATTCATGAGGGGATTTTTTCTTCTTTTGGACCCTAGACCCTCTGGAGAATCACATTCTGCCCGCCCACTACCTGTATCGTGATCGAGTGTACCCATGCACACATTATAAATGTTGGTGTGTTATACACAAGCGCGCCTATCCTGGATCGAAAGGGCAGATTCATACTGTATCGTGTCTGCCGATGGATGGGAAATACACCTCGTATAACCCTCGGGGTAGAAGCCTGCTTAACGATCGGTGTCAGTGCCGACCTTGCTCTTGCTTATTTCAAAAAAGAAAATAATAACAGCAGATTATTGCAGCGAAGAATGAGAATCTCGCTCTCTTGGAAACTCCATCAATGCGTTGTGTTGCGTTGCGTTGTATTGAGAAAAGTAGCGCCTAACAATCTTTACAACTTCCTATGAATTTATATGTATCTAGATTTGTATATCTAGATATATTTATAGGTATTGGCTGTATTATATTTTATTGCTCTATATGGGCGATTCTTCTGAAAGTGACACTTTTAAATTTCAGTTTTTTTATTTACTTTTTGCTTCAATTATATGGTTTTTTCTATTAAAACTACTTAATTTCATACTCAAGAGTAAGATTTTTAGATTGCGCAAAATTAATTCTTAAAAATATTCAAAGTTTTTCTCCTTTGAAAAATATTATTGTTGCTCCATTAAATTAATTTTTTTTAATTGGCGAGCTTTTCTATTAAAAACCCACGCCAATGTCGTTCACGAAAGCGAAAATAAAATTACACTGCTTAAAAATTAATAATTTGCATATTTTAATACCAAATATATTCAATTCGATTAAAATAGAAATTTATTTAAAGTTTTTGATTCAATGGTAATTCGGGTTAATTTTTTCATAGCAATGCAGGTAAATGTAAAAAAATAAAAGAAAACTAGAATATTTCAAGGAAAAGGCTTCGGAGATGAAAAATAAATTTTCTTTCACATTTATAAACATTAGGGCGCAATTAAAATATGCTTTTTAGTAAAATATACAAATCTTACACCCTCATTTTATATTACCATCGAAATATTCTGTTAAATTTACTTCTACTTTCAGTTATTTATTAAAAAGGAAGGCTTCTGAGATGTAATGAATTTTTACTCGGAGAAAATTGTAAATTTCGATTATTTATAACAGCAATAATTTTTCTCCTTTTTATAGATAAAATATAGGAAAATTAAACGACAGATTCTCAGCTTTATTTTAATGTGCATTAAAATTTTGTTTAAGACATTTTTAATTTATAAGAAAGTTTAAACATTTTTATCAAAAATAAAAGTGAGGTCTACAAATTTTTAAAATGCACATAATGATAGAAAAAACATTGTACTTTCTGACAATATTTTTAAAAAATTTCTGAGAATTTGAAAAAAACCATAAAAATTAAATTTATTATAGAAGTCCTATTGGAGACATGTTGAAAAGGCTACGGAGATGAAAGTAATTTAGTTATTACATGAATTAAGTTGAATAAAATTATTTAATTTTCTGTTTAAAATGATAAATAAGTGCTAAATTTTCACTATAGAAATTGATAATAATTATTAAAGAGTAGATTTTGTAAAATTAATCGAGACATCAAAAATGTCACTTTCAGAAAAATTGAGTTTCGATATTTGTGAATAAATTGCGTGTGAATCGTTTCACTTTGTTTTCCAGGAGAATATTTCCTATTTTTTCTTACAATCGTTTTAAAGATTTTTAAGAATTGCAGAAGAAAAAAATTTCTTAATTATTAATATTACTTCGAGTATTATTTTTAGTCAGTTATTAATATTCTCCTTTCGTTAAGAACCAGTGACCTGTGGATAGTAGTAATAATAATTTTTCTCACTCACTGAGAAAACGATGATATACTTAATTTAAATAAAAAAATTATTTTAAGTGATTTTGTTTCATTGAAATTCGTTTGAATCTACTGCTTTGATTCAAAAGTATTATTTATTTGAATAATTATTATATTTAATTCAAACATATTTTCTGTTTTGATTGAAACAAAAAATATGATTAAAAATTTTATTTTTAATTCAAACTTAAAAGTTGATTATAAATAATTTAAAATCAACTATAAATAATGTTTGAATGAAATATATTATTTTTTTAAATGAACCAAGAAATATGTTTCAATTAAACTTAAATATTTTTGACTGTATATCAAAAATATTTTAAGTTTTATTCAAACAAAATATATTTGAATCAAATAAATCGTTTTCTCTGTGCTCTTTTCTTGTGCACTTGTTAAAACGTTGTGCGTTTTTGCAATTATCCGATTATCGATAATTATAACTGTCATATAAACAGCGACATTGTATCGCAAGTTATAATTTTAATAATTAGTTGTTATTATTATAGTGTGCCGCGGAAATTGACTGTTTTTATGCACAGGTAAGCGTGAATAGCAGTTATTTAGATAAGAGAAATTTAATTCCTCGCGGCATTTCAATGCAATAAGAAAAAAGATAATTTTCATTTTATGCGAGGCATTATATTATTTCTTCTTTTTTATTGAATAATTAATAAGAATCGTTGGAAATAATTTTTTAATTTTACATTACAAGCAAATAAAAATGTATCTCTTATATCTTAGGGGAAGAATGGGAATTCATATTTCGTTACAACATTTTTTCTTTATCTTAATAAAAAAGAATTTAGTTACATTACTTTGTCATTTAAAATGACAAAAAATGTAATTAACGAAAGATATAAAATTTATAAAAATATTCATACTTCTATTTAATATTTGATGTATATATGTCGAGATATTTATACCGCGCGTTATCTTTAAAAAATGTAAGAGAGTTTATAATCTGATAAGGAGCTTAATCTATCTTATCTTGTTAGTATTTTATAACCTGATGAGGTTTTTTTTTTCTTTCTTTACAAAGATTTGCAAAGCGCAGAGTTTTAAAACTGAGGTTGATATAGTCTTTGAGATAAAATTGTCGATTAAGAGGATCATATCTCTCTCTCTCTCTTTCTTTGAAAGTGTATCATATATATATAATATTAAAGAACGTGATTTTATTCGACCTTGCCCCTTCTTTGAAGAAATTGTAGTATATTTTTTTCTGCTGACTACAAAACAGAAAATTTCTGAGGCAAAAATAAAACAGATCATGATGGGTCAAGTCAGCACTGATAATTACGTGATAAAATAGATTTTTATTTTTAATGAGAAAATTTCCTTTATGAAATCGAAAAAAAATTATAAAGACTTCAATAATTACTAATAATAACTTACTTGTTTAAATTTATCTATTAAACTAATAATAATAAAAAATAATGCAAATTTTCCTTGGTTTCATGAAACCGAAAGACATTTTTATTGAAATATTGGAATTATCTTTTCTTCCATAGTAATATTTATATAAAAATTTTTTGCCTTTAATATTTTCTTTCCATACATCCATTTAATTTTTTCTCCTATTTTATTACTTCTCTTTTCTATTTTTCTGTAATTTTATATTTTGACTCTTTGTATATAATATTGTGTTTCAGGCTTTTTTCTCATTCAAATGTTACGAGGAAGAAAATATTTTTCCTGTATATTTTTACAATTTTCTTGTTAGTTTTTTATTATTTTATAAACATTTTCATGTTTTCAGCTGTTTTAACAAAAATTTCTCCATTTTGCTTTAAAACTTTATGATATGTTTGTGAACATTTTTATTTGAACGCAGAATGTAACTGCATAATTGAATTCTCTCTTGGAAATTAAATTAATTTAATTAATTTTGGAATTAATTACACACGCAATTTAATTTCGACCCTTGTAAATTTTCTAAACAATAATACCTCCCTGAGGTACAATATAAAAAAAGAAGAATTTTTTCCACATTTGAAAAAAATATTCATTTTCAATCATTGATTTTATTGCTGATTACTAGAAATTAAATTTGCAATTTGTTTATAATATTTATTTATAACAATTTAATTTATTTATAATAATTTATGTAATTGTTTTTTTCTATTGTATTATTTATTTGTAATAATGTATATATTATATATATATATATATATATATATATAGTTTCATATTCACCGAAGTTATTAAACTTTTAAAAATCAAAAATTTTGGAAAATAAGACTTTTTTGAAAATTTTGGTGAAAAATGTAGACATAACTTTCAAACTATAGTTACCAACTTGTAGAACATTAAAAATCGCTTCGATTGACCTATTTTTGAAGCTAATTCGATTAGAAATAAAGAAGTTATTGATTGTTTAAAAAACAGAAATTGTGATGGAAATTTTTTTACGTGGAAGTATTAAATAAAGAGATAAAAATATAGCAATTTAGAATAATTGTTGAAAATTTATACTTTATTGTTATTAACATCTCTATGAGGAAGCAAAGTGTTCATGAAATGAACACAACGAGATTTACGAAAACGAATGAAATGAGCACCAAAATTATGACAAGAATGTATAACTTTGCAGCGGTTTTTTTAATTAAATTTATTACTTTTATACGACATATTTCTTTATACGTAATTTATTAACAATTTAATCCTCGAGACAGTAAATAAAGATTGTTTCGATTTGCGCAGACTAATGAAAAGACACTCTTTAAAGTACAATATGAGCGGAAGCAATCATTATAACAGTAAATGGAAGTAAAAATAATAAAAAGAAATAAAATGGAAGATATAAATATAACATATTGATCAATCTAATAAAATTAGTATTAAGTATTTCCAAAGTAAAATGTCTCTCTCTCTCTCTCTTTTTATATTACAAGTTCGGTCTTTGAATTCCTCTATATATGGATAAATCGGAGAAAATTGTTTCCGAGGCAAAGTTCGTTGGTCGCGAGCGCAAAAAAGAAGAAGAAAAAGAAGAAAAAAAAGAGAAAAAAAGATAGACACACACAGTATAGGGTTTGAAGTGAATCTCGGTCATTATTTTGTCTCGCTTGGCGTCGACGTCTCTCGTGCAAACTCGGTATGCGCGCGAAAGATTGCGCGGGGCATTCGAGTGAGCGCAACTCGTGGCAGGTCAGTCTTTTGTGCGAGTTCGTGGAGGGAGCATTTGCTCACTATCTCTGTCTCGCTCCAAAATTTTCCCCTCTTTTCCTCTCTCATTTAATCATTGCTCATCGCTATCAGTTCCTGTTGCTTCCCCCTCCCATGCCACCATCAACATCGTTGCCCCCACCCTCCAACCCCATTACACTTTCTCTCTCTCTCCCTCGCTCTGCCTTACTTACTCCCATTTGCGAAAAGTAACACACACACACACACACACACTGGATATTCCTTCATCATATAGGTAAATCTATGCAGAAAACGTGGTTGTTTTATATACATATAAAAGTGCGGAAACTAACCTTTACTAACTATAATCGCGGCGTGAATTGTGGTTGTGTTAGTGTGAATTTTAAACGTGTGCCCGTTTATTTCGGTCTTGTGCTACGTTTTTAATCTGCATATCATTTACGGGTATGGCTATATATGAAAGTGGAAATTTCCCAGTTCATCGTTTACAATTATATATTCTTGCCAGTTTTACATTGTTCCGAGCATTTTCCAAGGATCATTTAACTTGCAAATGGAGAGCAATTTGAATAACAGTTTGATTTGATTAAGCCGATTATAAATTAATGGCTCGCTAAATTTAACATGCGAATTTAGCGAGAGGAAGGGATGAAAAGAATAACATTGAATTTGATTAAATAAAATGTCTATTTTCATGTAACACTTTTTGTTTCTTAAATAGTTCATTTTTTGTTGCGAGAGAGCGAGTCTAGTTGGCGATCATCAGCTGATTGCGTTGGCAGGCGCCATTTTGAAATTCTTATAATGCCTTTGCTTAGAACCGGGTCGTTCGTGATCAATGACCTTAAATTTTATTTAACAAACAACTGTTTATGAATTCAAAATAATATATCTTTTTGATTTTAAACTGTATTTATGTATTACAATAATATTCTATTCTATTTATTTGTATTTATCTGTTTTTAACTTTAAAATATTTTGAATTTTAACCAAATGTTAAATTTATTTACATTTTTTTTAATTAAGTGCTTAAACTTGTGTTTTACATAATAAGAGTTTGTTCAGTAAAGTTATCATTTCATCTGTGCAAAAACTATTTTTTTGTTATATTTTTTAAAATATTTGATATTTTAAGGGCCATTTTGTCGGTTCTTTGCAAAAGTTTTCGCAGTCGTCAGAATGAAGATTTCGATATTTGGTCAAATTCTTCATAATAGAAACAGTTAAAAATTTTAAATAAGTTTAATTTCTATTCTTTTCCTTTAAATGACATAATAAAGTTTTACCCAATCAATAACCTTGTAAAAAAATGCTTTATTAATAAAAAAACGTCCGTTTTAGAAAAGGGCCCATTTTGTCGATTTATCGTTTTTTCAAAATTAAGAGGGGAGGTTGGTTTTAAAAATTTGAAACCTATTGTTTTTTATCTTTAAGGTGCCCTGAATTGAAATCAATTCTGAAATGAGGTTCTTAGCATTAGAAACTTAGAAATTTTATTCTGCAAAATTTTCCAAATTTAGCAAGGAATACGCCCATATAGATAAGTCCAATAGTGCTAAAATGGGCCCTTTTCATGTGGACGTCGACATATTGTTATTTTATTAATATTTAAATTCATTTGTTTTCCATTACTTTTATTAGTAATTTTATGTTAAGGAAATAAGTTTGTATCTGGAATAATTTCTATACTTACTACTTAAAAATCACGTGAATTCTTTAGTAATAATTTAAAAATATATATTTTTTTATTAAAAATTTTTGATTGAAAAGTGATAAATGAGTATTGCGAAATTTAAAATAAAACTATGAAAACTGATTGCAAAACATTTAGGCTTTATATCTGGTATTTTATTCATATATGACCGTCATTAAATATCTTAATGATTCAATATAATTTTTATTATTATATGATGTCATTATGTAATGTCATTATGTGATAATGTCATATTAAATCATATGAATACCAACAAAAAAATGGCAAATCTTTTTTGGAGAATTATTTACGCAAACAGAATTTTTTTTAAATAAATGAAAAATTTACAACTCTCTCGAAAAAGGTGGCGAAAAAGAATTTAATTTTCCGCATGGCATATTATTCTTTATTCAAAAATGAGGGCAATGTTATTTATTTGCTTTTAAGCTTTGTTAAAACGTAGTCTTTTTAGGTTTTCTTTTTTTTGTCATAGTATTCATTTGACTTTGATAAATTCTTCGTACTGTATTAAAATTTTTTTTTCTTTTAACATTCGTCCATCTTTTAAAAACAAAAAAAATTCTCAGGGTTGCCACAGGTCTGGAAAACCGGAAAAAGTCAGGGAAAACGATGAAAAAACCGGGAAATTTTTTTACATTAAAATTTTTTTTATGTTATAGAATAAATATTCAAAATAATCAATAAGGTAACTGCTCCTGTCGTTGGCACTGCGTTCTAGTGGTTGGCACCCTTCTAATAACAAGAAATAACTAAAAACTAGTATATTTTGCATATGATTATTAAAATTTGGAACATTTTTTACTAAAATCAAGTATATAATTTAGTATTTTTTGTTATCTACACTGCCAACGACTGGAGCAGTTACCCTATATTATTTCAAATCGAATTAAGTATTGTTTTTTACAATTTTTATTTTAATAACTGCCGTGCCATACGATTTTGATAAAAATGTATATAAAAAATGTTCTGCTTTAAATATGTACCTATTAAGAAGATACGTAATAAGTTGTTTAAGAAATAGTGTAGTGTGTAGTGTTCAACAAAGTAAAAATATAATTATTATATTTAATAAAACGCTCAAATTGTTAAAAATATATTTTAAAAATGTAAATGTATTTAATTTGAATTTTTAAAAAAATTGGTTACAAAGTATATTTTGTCTTAGTTTTTTAAAATTTCAATAGTAAACTTTGTTAAGTTTATAATCTAAATCCTAAAGATTTTAGTAAAAATGATCAAAAATCTTTACGCATTTTTTATTTTGTGTTAAAATTATTATTTTTCATAATAGATTAATGGTTATTAATGTTGGTTATAAAGTTTAAAAAAGCATATATATTTTGCGACTATTTTATTTTATCTGTAATTTAATATCTATAAAGTCAGGAAAGAAGTTAATTTTGTACCTGGAAAACCAGGAAAAGTCAGGGAAATTCAAAATTGAAATATTGTAGCAACCCTGATTCGGCTTGGTTTTAGTATGTTTTGATGTATGTTTCTATAAATTTGAATTAATGAAATATCATCCATTAAATTAATTTAGTAAACAATTTTTATTAAAAATGAGTAGAAAAATGAACTGAATTATAAGACGTCTTTTATATACTCATTTTTTTAATAAAGAAATTTTCCAGAAATTTTTTGTAAAATTTTACTATATCATTTAGAATTGTTCATTTTTTTACTTAAAGTTTAGTAATAAATTCCTAAGAATTAGTAGATTTTTACTAAATTAAATCAGTGGACTACTTTTCACTACAATTAAGATTTAGAGAGTAATAAAAAAGAATTAAAAGGCAAATGCAAATAAAGACAGGAACAAGTTATATTACAATAATATTAATTATATTAATGTAAATTATTAAAATTTTTCACGATAACATTGTTTTGTGAAATTATGAAATTATTGCGAAATGTATATTATCTATATAAAGAAATATGCTCACGGTGCGTTAACCTCGTAAAGTTAATGATTCTTCGCACAAAGAATTTTAATGCGCGTGTATTTGTATAACAGGAAGTGCTCGGATCTGTGTAAAAGTGGGTTAGTCAACAATTATAGACGAAAAAGGTTTTCTGTCTTTAAACAATTTTTTTCTTTCTTTCTTTCATTCTTTCCTTTTTTCTCACATGCAATTTTATTAATTTTTATTTATTTACTTTTGTCTAATAAAAGCATTACAATGGTACAGGTTTTATGGAATCATTTTCAATCGCGTGACTCGAATATTATGTAATATATGAAAGTGCAACGAGTTCAAGCTATCTTGTCTAAAGATCAACGCCCACTTAAACATTTACATTACATACGTATGATAGTGATGTGTATTTGTTATTTGTGACTTCTGTGTCAAGAACTTTTGCTTTGCTGTAACGATTTTAATGAATGAAAAGGGGATCAATTTTCTACATTGCTGCTGACACGTTTTGCATTATATATATCAGCACTGAGTACAAGTAAATTAGAGGTGAATTTCAAATGGTTTTTTATTTCCTTAATTTCGACTATAAATAATCCAACTTTTGATTTCACAAAAATAAGGAAAAGTAGTGATGAAGTAAGAGAAATGCTTACTATTTTTTTTAAATAAATAAACGATTGTTAATGACTTTTCTTTCTAATTTTTTCCGTTTTTTAGTTTTAAATTTTTTTCGTGTGGCTATTTACGGAACTGCTTTCGAATTAAGAAACACAATCAGAGTAGGTAAGTGTTGTTGTCAGTCAGCTGATCGAATCAACAGGCGCCATTTTGGAATTTTGATAATGCCTTCTTGTAAAATCGGGTCATTTGTGATTAATGACATAAGTTTTATTTAACGGTTAATTGCCTAAATTGACTCCGTTTTAGAATGCCTCCAAACTTCTAAACAAAATTCATTTATCTCTTTTTCAAATTTAAATTTTATTAAGACACCACTTGATTAGATATGTATTTTAATTTTTTTTAATAATTAATAATTGACATTTGTAAAAGAGAACAGTTAAGGAGATATAATTAACAGAGAGTGAACTAAATTTTTTCGGGGCCATTAAATAACAATTTGAATGTGAAATGCAAATGATTGGTTATATGATTTAAATGGATATGACACGTTGGAAGTGAAGCATTATCTAATTTATTATTCCCTCTCCCTTACTCTCTTTCTTTTTGCCTCTCATCGTAAGTGACCATCAAACTCGTCTCCGGGGATGGTTCGGTATTAAATGACAATATTCGTGTCGCATACTCTTAAAGGCAGTCGTTATAGGCGATTTATGAAGAAAGTGCCCTGAATCTTTATGCGGTTCTCAAAATGGCGCTTATTATAGAAAGAGAGAGGGATGAAGGCTTTTGCTATTACCTACCGATATACGCGGAAGTGCAAATTCCAACACACTCAACCTGCATAAGATTTTATTTTATGAATTCCAGAGTTGTCTCGAAAGTATTTAAAAATCATTTAACTATTTTCCAAGGTTCGACTTATCTCTATTTCTAATTATTATCGCTTTCCGGAAAGTGCGCACACATAAACACTGTTATTTGTATTTATTTTTTGTTTCTTTTGCATTATAAACGTGGGAAAAAAGTACTTATAGTATATTTTGTGAAGAAATTACACGATTGTGTCTCGTAACTGCAAGATATTTTATGAAACAATTATTCTTCTCTAGTCACTGCAACTTGTGACGTCATCAACTGGAATTTGTTAAACAAAAAGACTGCAAGACTTGTGACGATTCTGATCATTTTTGCAATTATGAAACACAACTGTTGTATAATAATTGTTGATCTTACTTTAGTTTATTTATATAACTATAATTATTATTAGACATAAGACTAATTTCTTAATTTACACTGATAAATACAATTTCGATAATTTATAAATTAGTTATAATTATTCATTCTAATAAGTGTTGATTTTTTGTTTGTTTCAGGTAAGCTTGAGAAATTTATTGACCAACTGGCTTTCGTTGTTTTCTTGGTAAGATGAAATAATTTATTATAATTATATATTATTTATAAAAAAATTTTTAATTCTCCTTTCTTTATTTTGAATATGTTAAGTATAATTATTTTGCATCAATCGAATTAATTATTCGAATACATAAAACATTTGTAAAGTAAATAATTGAATTAAAATCAATTAAATTTTACTTGTTGAAAATACAAAATTATTTATATTATAATTATAATTTAAATACAGTTTATTCAATCCAAGTAAATATATCAATTTGATTCAATTAAAAAGAAAGATTCAAGTTAGAGTAAATAGAATTCAAATAAATTTTTCTCTTTGACTTTAAAGTCAACCTATATGAATAAACTTATTTTCCTTTAAATAATCAACGCTTCTTGTAATTAAAAATTAAATTTCATTTAATTATTTTCAAGAATAAAATTTCAAATTCGATGATCAATGTTTTTTTTTTATTTTATTGACTAAAATGTATATATAATTTATTTAAATTATCGACGATTATAATTCGAATTCCAGAAAGTCGATTGGGAAATAAAAGTGTTAATTAAAAAGTTTGTCATGATTGCAATTTTTAAAATATGCAAATACGTGGAGTGAGTTTGTTACATACATACGTAGATGTGTATAAACGTTGTGTGGAGATCGATTCGACCCGACGTGCCAAGAATAGATTAAAACTGTTGTCGGTGTCGCATGAATATCGATTTCGTCTTGTTTCCTCCTGGTTGATATTTTTTCAGACTATTTTTCTATATGATGGTTATAATATTGTAACAACGGTAACAATTTTGTTCTCGTCTCACTTCAATTTACGTGGAAATTGATTTATTTAGAAAAATTTCATTTTTTCCATTATAAATTGATATTTTTTCAATATTAATAATATTACTTTAGCCCTTTACGGACCAAGTGTACAACATTTTTATCCTAATTTTGGCAGAAATTTTTAGTATGAAAACTGAGGGATAAAAATCACAAGTATAAATATCGCGTCAAAAATGACCGATTAAAAATATAGTAACCTAAAAATTAAAAAAAAAACAAAGTGGCTGATTAAAAATGGCTTTCAAACTGGACTTTTTAATAAATAATATACAGAGAGTGCACATTTTTCAAAAAGTTTATAGATTCACTAGAAACTGATTACTCAGAGGTTTTTGGGGTCGCTAATTACGAATATGATTGTAGTTTTCAAAAAAACAATATGGCAGACACTATTTTCAAAACTTCATCAGATAGATTCACCTAAAACAGGTTTTTGTTTTCGAGTAATTCATCTTTTGAAACATAATAGTAATAATAATATTAACCTGAATTATTATTACTTTAATTTAAAAGAAATTATAATCAAATGAATCTGATGAAAATTTGAAAAAAGTCTTCACCATATTGGCTCCGCCATATTGTATTTTTGAAAACTACCCCAAAAACTTCTGAGTAACCAGATTCAAGTGAATCTGTAAAGTTTTTGAACGCCATTTTTAATCAGCCACTTTTTTTTTTAATTTTTAGGTTACTATATTTTTGGTTGGACATTTTTGACGCGATATTTATACTTGTGAGACATATACCTTTGCTATAAATAAATGATAAAAAAATTTGTAAATAATCGTACAAAATTTTTAATTGCAACATTCGAAAGAGCGGTTCCTGAGCTTTAAGAAATATATATTGTAAAATTTTTATCACTCCGTTTTCATACTGAACATTTCTGCCAAAATGAAGGTAAACTTTTTGTACATTTGGTGCTTAAAGGGTTAGTTGTAGGTAGTAATAATATTGAATTAATTAATAATCGAATTGAAAATATTTTTTTTTTTAAATTAATTTTGTGTACTTTTTTTCTATTTACAATAGTACCAATATTGATTCAGCTGTCTTTGTATTTGGGTTAGTGTGAATCAATAAAATAAACATTTTTTGTTCATTTATCTCTCATCTCTATTTTTTTTATTTGCTAATATAGAAAAAATTCTTTCAATTTCAGAAATTGTATATAATTTTTGTCCCTATATGATAAAAGTATTTTTTTTCTTTTTCTATTAATAGAAGAAACTAAACCTGTAATAGTCTGTATAAATAACAATTCATAAAGTTTTATTTAAAGTTTAAACATTAAAGTATATGTGCACTATTAAATATTGATATAGAAATATAAAAAGTTTTTTATAACTTTTGGTCTGAAAGTTTATCGATAAGATTATAATTGGTGTATAAGTTGATAATAATAATATATAACTGTATATGACTGTATATAAGTTTAAAAGTACTTAAACTGACTTTACAGCTTAATGATTTTTTTAAGCGTAGTTGAAAGTTCAATAAAAGTCGTATAAAAATTTCAATTCAATTCTACTTTTTGCTGAGGTATGTAGTTATTTTTTCCGAATGGTGTGAATTTTTTTAAACTAAAAGTCATTGTTTATTTTTCATTTTTGTATCAGAGGTTCTGTACTCAAAAAGTTTTAACTGCTAATTTCAAACTTGTAGGTTTAAAATTTTAATTCTTTTTTACAAAGTTAAAATATAATTTGAAAATTTTTTTCAGTTTTAAAACCAATGTTTAAAAAAAATTTTTTTTCTTTAAAAATGTTTATTTAAAACGTTTTTAAAAAGTTTTTCAAAAATGTTTGTTTTAAATATTTGTTTAGAAAAATTGTTTTAAACTGTAAATTTCAAGAATTGCAACTATTAGCGTAAATTATTTCTCAAGACAAGACCATAAAATTAATTTCTGCGAGTAATTATTTAGAATAAAATGAAAAAAAATACATGTGACATTTTCATATGTCTATTTTTGAAAATTTATAATCTATATAATATACAGCGTGTGTTATAACTGCGAAAATGAGCAATATCCTCTGTTATCTATAACAATTTTTAGACCTGGAAATAGTGGAACATTAATGATCGTTTGTCCTGCATTCCAATTAGCATATATTTTAAAGATTTCCTTCTCTCTCTCTGTCTTTTATTTTTAACATCAAAATCGATACTCTGAAGAAGTTATTAATTCTTGAAAGCGACTCCATATATGAAATTTATGGAGTATACATATTTATAGAAGACGTGCAGACATTAACAATGCATGTGTATATATTATATAAAGTGGTATATGAAACTGGTTGAGGTTTAATAAAAAATTCAATCTATTCATGTAAAAGCAACAACGGTAATAAATTATTTTAAACACATAATGAAACTGAATTCCTTAATGTTCGAGAATAACGAAAGTATATTAGAATTAAAAATATGTTATTTATTGCTGCAATTAGTATGGTTGTTGCAGTTAGCGATTTCTTCTCTGTGATAGATTTATAGAAGAGGAGCTGAAACTCTAATAATTATTCATTTTAATTATTGGTAATTACAATTAATTGCAACTCAAAATTTTGGTACTGTAGAATTTATTCCGTAGAAGAGAAAAATTGTAATTTATGTTACATTTATGGTATTTATGTATGATTGTTACAAGCATTTTTAGTTATAGGATTCACTTTGTTACAATCAGTATCGGATTAATGATTGATACAATCTGTATTAGACGTGTTACATGTTGCCAAAGTCAACTGACTATACTTTTTGTATCGATAGTAGTAGGTTATAGATTATAGAAACGTTTTCAGTAACTTTTCGACTGTTTTAACAGATTTGGCATTCACTTTGAGAAACTAATTGCTTCCTGAAAAGGTCCTATCCTTGTACTTATCAAGTGAGTATATTAAACTTTGTTAACAGAACGAATAAGAATGAAAGTAAAGAAGAAATTATCGACTGAACTATATAGTGATAAGGTTTGGTGTACTTATTAATAACGGCGCACGATGCTAATAGTTTTTAATCTATGTATATCAGTGGATTAAACCTGCACGAACAGTGAATGAGAAATGTACGAAATTTCCCAACATTTCCATATAAATAGTGACCGTTTGAGTCAATTGCACAACATCTATATAGAACTTAATTACGACTAATGAGAACTAAGTGCAATTGGCCTTGGCAAGGCGTATTATATACTTGTCGGTTTTAACATGGCCGAATAAAGTTGTGGCACGCTCTCATTGTTTATGTGTATCACTTTCACTTTTTTCCTCAAAAAAAAGAAATAAAGTACTACTTTCAAAGAGCTTTTGTACTAATTTGAGTTAGTGAATGTTTGCATGCCTCTAAAGTTTGGAACGTTCAAATTCAACGAACATTTTTTCCTTTTCAATATTTTTCAATATTATTATCTTTAAAAATGACAATTTAAACAAATTTAATATTAATATTAAAATAATTAATTTTTTAATTTGTAAATTAATATTTTCTATACCAAAATTTAAACATCAAAAAAAGTAATATATTCTTATAAATTGTTCCGTTAAATATAAAAGAGGACCTAGTGGGTATATTTAAACTTTAATTTTGAAATTGAAATTTTTTCGTGCATTTGAAAAGTTTGTAGAAAAAGATAATATTCACTATGCTTATAAACTGAAAGTGGTAATTTTGAAATGATAATAATGGAAGTATATTCTATATTCATTATCCGGTTAAGTACTTTTCTGAATGCAGTGAGTTTCCTTCAGAGGAAAGTTTTGATCGCGTGTTAGGTCAACGGACATTTCGCGTGGCCGTCGAGACATGAATCGTAAATTAGTCGAGTCGCATAAATTCTCAGATCGCAAAGTCAAAAACGTTGTATACGTTTTCCCTGCTTACCCTCAAGGAGTTCACGTCGGAAATTATATATACACAGAAACCACCCACGCTTTCTCGTTATTGTAATATTTCCCCCAATTGCTGCGTGAAGAACTTTTTAATTCCTAGTATTTTATTTTGCAACAAAATAGAAAAAGTATTTCGATTACGTAGTCTACGAAATATTTGAAAACTACTAATTTTAGTTCCATGTCTTTGTCAACTTTTTCTCATCAATCACTTCAAAATTAATTTGTTAACCGAAGAATACGAATGACGATTACGAGTAAAAATATGCAAATGACATTGATCGTGCTGAATGGGCAGGGACTTGAACTTAAAGAGAGAGGTAGTTATTTAGTAAAAGGAAGTGGGAGGATTAATGTTCTGAATTGTTCGTGGGTCAAAGGCACAAGAAGAGGAAGAAGGAAGCATGATGCATGATGATCATCACGGTTACGCAAGGAGAAAGTCGCCAGAGGGATATTACAAGTCTGCTTGTCTCTCTGACCCCCGCAATGTTCCGTCACACTTTGTGATGATGTCTATTACCTCGACCTATACCTATAACTACTAGAGACAAGAGGGAAAAATCAAGAGAGAAAGAGAGAGCAACCGGTTACCTAGCCCGTGGCGTGTCTAATCACAGCACACTGGAAATGTTACACTTTACTGGTTCGACTCACATTTTATCTCATTACGATCACTATACTCGTACAACATTGCTCTCGGCGCCTCCGCACACGATATCTGCGTTCATCTCATCCAAACCAGATTCCAAACGAGACTATTCGGGTCAAATGGAAAATTACGTTCTTCATTTGTCGGAAATGCTCTTTTTCTTTTTACCTTTATTTGGCCTCGCTGTTTCTAATTTCCTGTTTGTACACTCTTGCGTGTATAATTTACACTTTAATTATTATAATTTTCGCTTTAAGTGCCCTTAAATAATTTACACTTTAAGCATAATTGACACTCTAATGATGACAATTTAAAGTTTAATGATGATATGATAGATGACAAGCTACATGAACTAAACTAGATGACAGTGTTGTCAATTTTTTGCAGAAAAACTGGATTTTCCACTCGTAATGGAAACTTTAGCAGTGATTTTCCAGACATGGTTTACTGTAGAACATGTATATATGTAGTGTAGTAAACAAGTCTCCCGAGTGCGTGACTTGGTGTGACTTACAATTAGTCTCGTGTCTCTCTCGATACTCCAACTGACTTGGGATTGCAATTAACCATTTTCTTCAGTATCCAACATTTGTATTTCACTCTAACTGGTATAAATTTATTACTTTACTGCTGCTGTTTTTATCATTGTTATTTGTTCCCACTGAACCAATTCACCAGAAAATTTTCAAGTATCAATTTTAAAAAACCTTAAACTGAATTTCTAGTTTCGATTGTTTCGAACATAAAACAGTAGCTATAATAATCTTTTAAACTGTGAACAGAATCGATTGTAGTAATGATAAATAACAACTACCACAAACTGTACTATTAATCAACTACCAGAAATTTTCTATAATTTAATACCGGACAAAAATAATATTTAAGAAAAGTAAAATAATCAAATTTTCAGAAATTAAGATAACTATAGCAAATATAAATTATATCAATCTTCTTTTTAACAAACTATAATTAACATTGAATGATAAAAGATCCACAAACTGACAAATTCTAAAATCAATTATCACAAACAAACTATAAGCTAGGGATTTGATTGTAACACCCATGAAGTATAACTGAGAAATCATTACTGCAAAACTAATCTTAGTTTATAGTTATACAGCAGCATCATTCTGACTGTAAGACGAGTATATTGTGTTTGAGTATCGATTGTGACAACCAAAAATTGTAACTACCATAAATGTAACAATGAAAAGTCCCAACACTGTGTAACAAATATTAGTTTAAAGGGAAAATAATTTAAATTTAAAGGAAATACAATAGACAAATGACAAAAAAATTTATTCAATCTAAAGAAGGAATAAAATCAATAAAACTCTTCAAAATAAATGCACAATAAAACAATGCATTAAATTTCTTAAAATCGATCGTTTTGACTCGAGTCAATTATAATTTATGCCCGCGTTAACACTACTTTATTTTTATTTTCATCCTTCGTTTGTAGAGCTATTGTTTATAAGAATTTTGTTTGTTTAATTTTTAAAAATTCATCACTGATGTATAAACTACAATTCTCCAAACTTGGACTGTTTTCTTACCCCTCAGATTTTTTTCTATTTCAAGTTTATTTAAAAAAAATCTATGGAAGGGTGCTGAGAGCGACTGTTAGCTTCAGCCGGCTACATGATAATCCATAAGTTATCCCTCCAACATAACATATGATCTAATGTTAATTAAAGATTTTTAACTTTATCACTAGAATCTATCTGAGGGGCACCAACCAATAGAGGAGGTAGTGTGAAAAGAAATTTGTTAGAAGGAGCACCTAATGAAGAGAGAAACAATTTTATCAATTAAGATTAAAATTTAGAATTAAAATTGTCTAAAGCAAAGCATTTACACGTATAAAGAAAATTAAAAAATTCACATTTTGACGCCCCCCGACGATAAAATGTTTATTCAAATCTGCGTGCAATATAATGTTAACTCAAAAATTCGTGCTATACAATTGTTTTTAAAATTTTCATGCAATAAGGTAAAAGTACCAATAACGGAACACTTTAGAATTTCGAACCTATTACGGAACAGTATCACAAAAATTGAAATAAAAGCAATTAAAATTGGTGGTGAGAAAATTCTAGTCATTTTAATAAATTTTACATGATATAAGAATTATTATTTCAGTATAGTATTTAATTTAATAAGAAATATTAAATTGTATTTTAGCTTTAAAGTTGAGGTGTCCATCAAACTACCGTTCCACATTAGGTACATTTATTATTTACATGCCCCGATTAATGGAACACACAGGAAATATACAGCAAACATAACCTCAAATGTTTTCAGTATTTTCGTATTTATTTTCTCCCAGAAAAATTGGCTTTTTAATTATCTATTAAACTAGAATTTGTTTATTGTATTTAATTCTTTATAATTAATATTCAAATTGTTGAGATAGATCAATAGAATTGTAATGACTTATTGAATCAAATAAGGTGTTCTAGGTGTTCCTTAATAGGGACATTCAATTTGGAACACCCGTACATACAGAAAATAATCGTTCCGTAATAGGTACAGTGCAGAGTTTTATAATTTAATTAATATTATTCTTATTTCATAAAAAAGAATCATTTTAGGGCTTAAATACTATTAATAAAATACCAATCTTTCAATATATACCCTAATTATTCATATTAACACTTCTAATTCCATGATATTTATCATAGAAATTTAGTTAGGTTAAAAAGCGTTCCGATATTGGTACCTTTACCTTAAGTCATTTGTCAGTGCAATATAATGTTAACTCAAGTTGCAGACTATAAAATCTCAATTCATGCACAAGTACAATATAATGATTGTTTAAATAATTTTTTTTAATTCAAATATTTATTTCTAACTTTTACACTAAAAGAGATTAAAGAAAAAAAGTATTTCGATCTCTCAAATAACAAATGTACTAATTAAATATTTATTACTTGTAATTAATTGTTTTATATTAAAAATTAGTAAAGTAAAAGAATTATTTATTATTGAAATATATAAATGTTAGTGAAAATATATGTTCCTTTTGGTACATATATTTTTAATATACTCATCTGTTAAAAAATTTGAAAAGGTGTACTTTAACAGTCCTTTTCGTGAATTAAATATAATTTATTTCTATTTTACAGAAGACCAAACTCATTGTCTAAAGACTGAAGAGCTATGTATAAGTGTTTACCAAGAAACAAAATGTTTTATCCGAAAATCCAAATTTTTTAAATCAAGCAGAATTTGTTTACAGTAAAATCGTATTATCTAAAAATATTTATTTTATTTTTTCTAAATAAATGTTTAAATAATTATGTATTTAACATTTTTTAAAATTTAAATACATATTTAATTCATTAAATTCTTTATTTTAAATAATTATTACAAAATTTTTGGAAATCATATCCAAAAGTTATTATATTATTTGAAACGATTCGATTATAAATTTATTACTTAAACTTAACCCATAAATAAGAAATCTTGTGAATATTATTGTATTGTCAACAAAGGCAACTTCAATGTATTCAAATAATTTTTTCATTATTTTTTTACCAAAAAGGAACATATATTTTCACTAACATTTATAGTTCAATAATAAATAATTCTTTTACTTTACTAATTAATAATTAATATTTTATTAGTCCATTTTTTATTTAAGAAACCGACATATTTTTTTCTTTAATCTCTTCAAGTGTAAAAGTTAGAAATAAATATTTGAATTAAAAAAATTTGTAGAGTACACACTGAGAAAACATTACATACTTAAATGAAACACAAAAATAATGTTAGACGATTTTGTTTAATTGAAATTAATTTCTAAGTTTAATCTCAATATATAAGAAAATATCTACTGCATTGATTGAAAAGTATTATTTGTTTGAATAATTATATTTAATTCAAACATATTTTCTGTTACGGTTTAAACATAAATTATGTTTAAAAATTTTATGTTTGAATCAAACTTAAAAGTTAACTACATACTCTCTAAATCTGAATTAGTAGAATACGAAATTTTACTAATTTTTAGTAGTTTTCATGAACGACTTTTCACCTTTTTAATTAGTAGAATATTACTAATTTTAGTAAAATTCTACTAATGTTTTAGTAGAATTCTACTAATTGAAAGTCACTTTTTCACTAAATGAATTAGTGAAACTGTTTTATCGACTATTAATAAAACAGTTCTACTAATTGTTAGTAGAATTATTACTAAATCATTTAGTGGCCGACTTTTCACCATTTCATTAGTAACTTTCTACTAATTCAGATTTAGAGAGTATAATTTAAAATCAACCACAATTTATGTTTGATTTCAATATATAATCTCTTAAACTGAACCAGAAAATATGTTTGAATTAAACTTAAAAATGTTTGACTGTATAGCAAAGATATTTTAAGTTTGATTTGAGCAAAATTTGTTTGAATTAAATAATTTTTTTTCTCAGTGTAGAGAAATGTACAATTATCAATATTTGTTTCGTTTTTTTCTAGAGAAGAAAATTACATTTTCGTCTTTTTTTGTCAATAATAAGCTCCTCAGGAATAATAGAAACCAATTTTAGTCTGCTCTCCTCTTTTCTTCGCTGTCTCTTTAAAGCTGCGGCTGAATTAAATTCTGCATGAAATTAGCGCGCGCGGCATGAGTATAAGCAACATCACTGTAAAAAGAAGTGTGTTACTGGAATGCACTTCAAGTGCATAAAATCATGTCCCAGATCTGAACGCATTTTAAAGTGTGTAAGCTTTATGCACTTCAAAGTGCATGAGCGTTATGCACTTGAATGTGCATAAGCTTTATGTAATTCATAGTGCATTAAATACGTAAATATTAATTATTTTTTAAAATCATATTTTGTAATTAATTTCATAATAATAAAGGCCTAATACGAATATCTGGTTTCAAATTTGAGCAAATATACGAAATTGAAAATCAAATAAGCATAAGGTCTTTATTATTATATACTTAATTAAATAATTAAATATTATGTACTCAAATATCTAAGCAATATTTGAAATACTTTCCACTGATTTATTAAAAATTTTTGACAAATGTAAAATTATAATTATAACTAAATGTTTGTCATTTCTTAAAATGTCTAGATTTTCAGCACTATACCAAAACTTCATCATATTTAAGTAATAAAATCATTATATTTCTATACATAACGTATACTTTATTAATAATGAAATGTGAACAATTGTTATACTTAACATAAACAGTATAAAATTTGTCGATTATAAAAAAAGATTTTAAAATAATTTGTGAATAAACTAAAATCATGATAAAGAAACGAATATTGAAAAATGTATTTAAAAAAAGTATTCTACATTTTATTTAGAATACGAACACTTATTACTTTAATATGGAAGACAATTATTCTTCTTGAATTTTCTTATTGTTACTCCAAGAACGAAGAAAGTTGGAATAGCATCCAGATGGTTTTAAGTTTTTCATTTGAAAAACGAATTCGTCAAATAAACTTAAAACGTTTTTGTACGCTGATCCGTATCCAATGTAACAAGTGTGATATAATCCTAAAAGGCATAATAGACTTTTTACAACAGTTGACTCTTCCACTTGAATCTCAATACAGCCATCAGCAACAATATAAGTGGAGGCAAGTGCATCTTCATTGATGAATAAAACCAATCTTGGTGGTTCAAATTCAACAGTTGACAGCTCATTATTTAAAGGTGTCATAGCCTAAAAATGGAATTCAAATAGAATTATACAAACGTAGAATAGCAAGAAAAATAAATATATTAATTTAAGTTACCTCTAAGACAATAAACAAATTACTGGCTTTTTTTCCTGAGCGAGGAGGTTTAAGACGATTGTTGAGTTCCAAGAGGATATCACATTTTTGTGAATCATTATCGCATGGCATCTTAAAAAACTTGGACAAATCCGTAAAGAGATTTTCCATTGCACTTTCGTAATTTAGTGCCTGATGAATTAAAGAGAGTTCATACAGAATCTAAAATATTAATATAATTTCAGAATTAAAAAGCAGCATTTCAGAATTGTTACAAAATTCAACTTTGTTAATCCTTAATTTCCAGGCAGAATTATGACTTTTCCTAAACTTTTTACCTGTTCTTTAAGAATATTCTGATTCAATCTAAAAATTATGTAGATACTGGAAAAGTGTTCTAATAAATTTATTAAAAATTTCTTTTATTGTAAAATTATTCGAAAACATCAACAGTTTTATTTAAAATAAATGTTTCATCATTATTATTTTTCTATTACAATTAAGATGTTTAAAAATTTGAAATTCAAATTTTTTTAAATTGAATAACTTATAAAAATATTATTGTTGAGAAGAATTCCACATCCTATTTACAAATGTAATTTAATTTTTAAGAGAATTAAAAAAATTTTTGAAAATAATTGATTTTATAAGGAAAATTTTGTTGTTTATCAATATATTTGAATTCTTTTAATTTATTGAATAAATAAATGTTTCTTAAAAATTTTTTTGCGAAATTTTATGAAAATAGTGAATACTGAAAATCATTGAATTCATTAAGTTTATTATATTATTATATTTATTACAATATTTTAAGTAATTGAATTTCTTCAAAGAATTTTATTACTTTTGAAAGTTATTAAATTCTTGTGATGGATATTATTATTAATGAAAATCATTTAATGTTTTGAAGAAGTTTATTAAAATTCTTCAAATAACTGAATTTCTGTGAAGAATTATTTTATTTATCAAGATAATTGCGTTAAAGCTTTTAAAATAATTAAATAGTATTAAAAAATTCATTCCTGTCAGAAATAGAAAAAAATTTCGAAGAAGTCATGATAGAATACTATTTTCCCTAACTGTTTCCTGAATTCTTTGACCTGTGTAAACAGGTCAAAATAAAATTATTAATAAATAAATATTAAAAAATATTATTAAAATAAATTATTAATAAATTTAAATTCATGTTTAATTAATATATTAAATCTAATTAGAATTATTAAAATATTTACCAATTTCGGTTGTTTCAAATGAGGGAATTGCTCTGTAATTGTGGATACCCTTGGCAAATTGTCTGAAGGAATTTTTGAACCATGGTCTTGAGGATCTTGAATTTCGATAATCCATTTTCTTCTGTAAGAATACGTTTCTCTGATCAGATGTAACACATGAGCTTGTGGACCTGTGCGTAATGCTGAACTGAGTTCTTCGTAAAGAATCTTAATGTCTCTTTCGTTTTGTTCATTTTTGCTGGAATTAAAGAATTTATTAAATCATAAAATGTAAAAAAATTTTTAAATAAAAAAAAAATATATACTTACTTGCAATTTGTTTTAGGCAAAGCTATTGAATTAAGACATTTTGACTTATACTTTTTATTTGTAGGAAGTAGATCATCATCCATCGGAGTCTCAGATTTCCTTTTTGCTTTTTTCTCCGCTTGGCGTTGATTTCTTGAGTATTCGCTCAAAAATCTGCGACAAGAGCGCTAAAAGGAGAAAAGAAAATGAAATTAACATATATTATATGTCTAAGAATATATTAACAGATTTGTATTCTTACCCAAGAGGGGTCCTGTTGTTCAACCAAAAGTTCTGGATGACGTTTACATACGGCTTCTGCCATTATATCGTAAGCGGCATGATTTGCATTATCATTTGTCCAATCTCTTAAAACATCGGCATAAAAGTTATAAAATTTTGATGCTACTAATAAAACTTGTCCTTCGTTAACATATTGTTGTAGGTTGTGAGACAGATCAGGTAACTGTCTTATCAATGGACGACAAAGATGCTGAAAAAATAATATAGTAAATTTAAAACGGTGTACACTTTTCAGATTTACACATTACAGGCTTTGCACTCATCTACTAAAACATACTATTTACTACTTTTTTTACGTTATGCTACTATTAGGGTACTCTTTTTCGATTTCAGCAACTAAAAGCTACTTTTTTTTCAAATTACATTCGTTTAAATCCGCTAATAATTGAAATACAAAAATTATTCCCAAAAATGTTAATGTAATTCTTAGAAAGATTTTAAAAAATTTAATAAAATTCTTTAAGACGATTTAATTATTTTCAAAAATTTTAAGAAAATTTTTTTGTCAAGAATTCAATTATTTTTTCAAGTAACAAAATCTTTTTCGCTAACATTCAATGATTTTTACTCTCCACTATTGTAATACAATTTCACAAAAGAATTTCATTATGTAGACAAAAATTTAATAAAATTGACTTTACACTTTCACAGATTTCCAATTATTTACAATACAATTTTCAGTCAATTTTTTTGAAATTGTCAAATAAATTAACTGAAAAAATAGAATTATATTTTCAAAATTTTTGGAATTATTTTTTTAAATTTTGATAAAATACACTATACAAGTTCAATATTTTAAGAAATAATTAATTCTTCAATCAATTATTTACTTTGTATTTAAATAATTGAATTTTCGTAGAACTTTCTAACAAGAATTTATTTAAAAATAAATTTCTGTTAGAATTTTAGAATTTCCACTACTTTAACTCCGTCAATATTATTTGAAACAATTCTATTATTTTTTCAAAAGTTTAAGAACTCTTTTTGGCAAAAATTCACTTTTTTCCAAATAATTAAATTCTTCGCTAAAATTTAATTACTTTGAATATCTACTATTTTAATACAATTTCAAAAAAGAATTCAGTTATAAAAAATTTTTTTTAACAAAATTCTTTAAAAAAACTTCAATTATTTTTTTTTAATAACATTTTTAGTGATTTTTAATTATTTAAAATACAATTTTCGTAATATTTCTGGAAAATTAAAAATAAATTGTACAAAGAATGCAATTATCTTATTAAATCTTGATAATATAAATTTATAAATATTCAATTTTAAGAAAAACAAATCAATTATTCAAACAATTATTTATTTGCATTTTATTTGTATTTAAATAATTGAATTCTAGAAATTTCTAACAAGAATTGAAGAATTTTAGCTACTTTTTTCAGTCTTTAAGCTATTTTTTGCTACTTTTTTAAAACTAATTGTTGAGTACGAAGCCTGACATTATTCTACACAATTTTGAAATTGTTGCCAAAATTAATTTTCAAAATTCCTTGGCTTCTTTGACAAACAGAAATGTATAATTAAAAATACAAATAAAAAAACCGTCTTTGCTATTTTCCTCAGTTTGAATTCTATCACAAAATATTACTTTACGTGTAAAATAATAAATTATTTCTTTATTAAATATGTAATTTTTTTTATCTGTGTAGAGTTATTTATTTAAATGTTTACAAATTTAAAGCCATGCAAAAGTAAATAAAAAATAAGCAGTAGAATTTTGATAAATAATATTTTTATACAAATTTCCCTGACGAATTTAAAATAAATCTCCAAGATGTAATTGAATAGTTTTAGAAGATGTTTTAAATATAATTTATTTAATTTTTTAACCTATTTACTTTAATATATTAATTAAAATTAATTTAATTTTTATAATCAAAAGATAAAAATGTTGAATGGTGTATAGAACTCAAATAAATTTACCGTGGACAAATTTTTCAATGTAGGTCTGCGTGTTGAAAGTTTCTTCTTCGTTTCGATAGCTGAATCTGTTTCATACACTTGATCCTGATGATTTTTAGTTGCTGAGGCTTGTTCCTGCTGATTTATAGTCTCTGACAATTGATCCTGTTGATTTCTAGTTGATGTTGATGGAGTATTTTGAAATTCAAGAGAAAAATCTATGTCTACTTTTGAATTCGAATACTGATATTTCTCTACGTCAATTGTATTTAGAAGACCATCAAACAAAACACAATTTTTTCCAGTTTGCGAATGATCCTTTGAAGCATTTATATTTGGTAAATTTTCATTAATCGTTGGGCAAAAAATCACATTTAAATCACACTCATCCTCGACGGCTTGTTCAGATTCCTCATCCACATCAACAATTATTTTTTCACCTGATTTTTTTAGTTTTGTTTTTTGAAAGATTATTGTCGAATTCTCCATTCTTCTCTTTAAGTCCGCATCTTTCTGCGACGCAAAACACATTGCATTCCTCAAAGAAATCCACTCATTTGTATCTTCAATAACAGTGAAGGATATTTCCTTCACTCTATTTGCCATACGCAAATATACGGTTTTTGCCATTTCGATTTTTTTAAGAGAAAAATTGTAAACTACACTATATTTCGTTCGATGCACAACGTTTCTTCGGAATTGTACCGGCTTCTAAAGCATTTTTAATGGCGTAACAGAGTTGCCACTACTAAGAACCATTACCAGATGCAAGAGCGCATGCTCTTCGTCTCAATGCCAATTAGCGCCATAATTTAAACTCTCTTATATAGAAAAATACTTTAAAATGAATAGTTGGAGTTTAAAATATTTTTATATGAGAAAACAATTAAAAAACTTTTCTTAATTATTATTATACAAAAAGTTATTAAATATTCTTAATTGTTGTTATTACTTTAATAATTATTATTTTACAATTTACAATAGAGGGGAAGATCATGCGCACATGCGTTTAGTGAAAGGACTTGGCAACTTTAACTTTAACATACGAATTTTAATGTGTTTATTTTTCAATTTGTCTAAGAATCAAATCAGTTTATTATAAACACTTCTTTTCGATTTTTTTTAAACCTTATCAAAAATAAAATTCTAAGAGGTCATTTTTCTAGAAAGATAGAAACTGTCGATTCTATAATCAAATTATATTTTCATAACCTCAAAATGTCAAAAACATAATAATGGAAAATATTCGACGATTGAAGTGTTCAATGTGCTTTTTTGGCACAGAAGTAGAATTACAATTCATTAAACATTATATCCAATGTCATCGACTAGATCCAAATTTTTCTGTGACGTGTAATAAAATTGGATGTGGAGTGACATACAGAAATTGGGATTCTTTTCGTAAACATTTGTATAGACGTCATCAAGAACGTGTAGATGAATTTGAAAATCGCAATGAGGAAATTGTATTACCAGAAAATAATGAGAGAAATGAAGTTTTTGGTAAGTTAGTATTCACTTTTCTACATATACATATATTTATAAAGTAATTTTTGGGTCTCGATCATTCCTTATATATTATAAACATTCGATAACTCAAAGTTTTCTCTGTCTCCTTTCGAGCTTCTTTTATCGAGAGTAATGAGTAAAACCTAATCTTTTAAAATGAAAAATAGATGTTGGTGATGAGAACATAGTAGGAGAAAATTTTCAAGAAAATTTTGTTGACCTTCCTCAAAACAATTATCAACAACATAACAGGCTGCCAGACTTTTTTGGTAAATATTTTCTGGTATGTTAATATTTTATTTTATAGTTCTAATTAGAAATATTTAATTACAGAGCATGACGGAGATAATATTCCTATAAATGAATATGATAATATTTTACACATGGCTGCTAGATTTCTTGTTACTATTCGAGACGTTTATAAAGTTCCTCAATGCACAGTAAAAAAAATTTTGGATGGAGTGAAAGATTTATTAAATAGTTATATTTCTTTTATGATGGTAAGTTTTTATTATCACTTAAAAAATTAATACAATTTAAATTCATTGAAAAAATACTTTTATCTTTCCAATTGCTTCGTGAAAATTTTAATCTGTGTACTATGAAAGGATGATTCATTTCAAAAAAATTTTCGTAATCCTATATTATGTAAAAGTAGTAAAGGAACTTTGATAATTAATAAAATTCAGAGATAAACCCGAAAATTAAAAAAAAATTGGCGAATTTTTTAGGAATGTAGAGAAAAACATATTTAAATTAAAAAAATATATTTTACTTACAACAATTTACCAAAAACTACATCTGAAGATTTCTTTGGGTGTGTTCTTGTTCTTTTGTCTCACTTCTTGTCTCAGAGCCGAATAAATATTAAATTATTTTAAATAAAAATTTGATTTGTCCGAAACATAACTTTATTTTTATGTAATAAAACTTTTTTCTTAAAACAAAGAATATTTATTAGGGTCTGAGAAAAACATATTCTTATTGAATTTAAATAAATGTTTTTAGTTCAAATAAGAGATTTCTTTGAGAAACTTTTTTAATTCTGTCTTCGAATTTTTTCAAATTAACCACTACAAAAAAAGTTCTAATTAGGCTATATTTAACACTATATTCTAGTTAAAACAGTAGAATTCTTGTTGAATTAACAAGAATTCTGGTTAACCTAACCAGAAAAATCTAGTTGGGTATATTTAACACGAAATTCTAGTTAAAAACAGGTTTTTTCGTAAATCCAACCAGAACTTTTTTTCAGTGAACCTCACAATATTTATTTATCTTTAAGGGCAGGGACCAGTAAAATTTTCATCCTTCGATATTTATATCGTTTAAGTGCATCAATTTTTTTCGGGTTAAATAAAAAAATGATGGAATTTTGAAAATAATATTTTGCGAGCACCCTAATATTTTGTTAGTACATAATATGCTCTATATATTGATATATTTTTGCAGCAAAAGGTACATAATTTATTTGAGGAAAGAGTGAGAAACGTAAACCATGAAGATATTCAGATGTTATTCAGAGAAATACATCCTGTTACAGAGCTCTTTTCACATGTCGATACCAAATTCAAATTGGATAAATATTTACACGAGCATTTAAATTTTATTACTCCAAAAGAAGTAAAGCTTGGAGAGATAAGAGTATGGAAGCGCAAATCAACCCCTAAACTAATAAGAAAGAAATTTGTTGGACATTATGTGCCGCTACTAGATTCTTTGAAGAGACTTCTTCTTAACGAAGAAGTGAGGTTCTGTGTTGAAAATCCTCGAGACGGAGGACGTATTGAACTCATTATTAGATGGATCTTATTATAAAAATCATCCTTTCTTTAGCCAACATGAAAATGCTATTGGCATTATACTTTATTATGATGAAATAGTATTAACTAATCCACTGGGTTCATACACTGCAAATCATAAACTCGGAATGTGGTATTGGTCTCTTGCCAATGTGTATCCAGAGTACAGATCCACATTACAGAATGTTAATTTACTTGCGATAGCTAAGTATCGTGACATAAAAAGGTTCGGAGGACAGGAAAAAATTTTAAAAAAATTTGCTACTGAAATCAACATTCTTCAAACTGCTGGCATTGACATCGAAGTAAATAATGATATCAAAAATTTTAAGGGATCTCTTTTACTAGGTGCAGGAGACACGCCTGCCGCAGATTGGATGGGTGGCTTTAAAATATCTGTTAGCGCTAGTAAACCGTGCCGCAGATGTAATACGGATAATTTGAGCTGGAAATCATTTTTCAATGAAAAATATTTTTCTCTTCGGTCCATCGAAAATCATCGAGAGCAAGTGAAAATAATTTTAGACCAAAATTTGAACAAGAAATGCCAGCAGTTTTGGCAAAAATTTTATGGCATCAACGGGAAGTCTCCATTATTGGACATTGCAGATTGTGACATCACAAAAATTTTAGTACACGATATGATGCACATTTTTAACGAAGGAGTTTTGGAAGTTGAAACCAGATGTTTCCTGGAATTTTGCGTGGATAAAAATTGTTTCAATGTTCAATATTTAAATGAACAGATTGAAAACTTCGATTATGGGCATCTTCGAAAAGATAAACCATCATTAATTTCAAAAGAACATCTTCAAAATGGCTTACGTCAATCTGCATCTCAGATGGTCTGTCTAGCTTATACATTACCTTTTTTAATTAGTGATACACTTCAAAATGACGACGAATCTGTAGTAGAGGCACTTGAGAAAAGACTTGTTTGTCACACTCAACTTGTGCAAATTATGAATATTTATTTTGCTTACTCAATCACCGTTGAAGATGCGCATTTTGTGAGCAAATTATATGAGGCTTTTCTTCACAATTTCAAAAGTCTCTACCCGGATTCTATGGTACCAAAGTTTCACTTTGGCATGCATTTTCCGTTACAAATGATAGAATTCGGACCGCTACGCCAACAATGGTGTATGCGCTTCGAAGCAGCTCATTCTTGGTTCAAAACAGCAGTAGGAAGATTAAGAAATTATATAAATTTGCCAAAATCTTTGGCCTACAAGCATGAGGCTTTTAAATCCATTCTTCTAGCAAAGACCATAACAGGCACGTCACCTCACTTTTTGTATAAAGGACACTCAGTCAAACCTGGATTTACAATACTGTTAGCAAATTTATACCACGCTGAACTCTTAATTGATCTTCTTCCTAGAGACGTTGATCCTAACTTGCTTCAAGTGATGGAAACATCAGAAGTAAGTGTATTAGGAAGTACCTACAAAATTGGATCTCTTATTCTACAAAAATTAAATCAAAATGAACTTCCAGTATTCGGTAAAATTACAAAAATTGTTGTTCACGAAAGAAACATTTATCTTATATTTTCAACTCTTCAAACGTTAAGATACTTTTCAAGACTTGTAGCATACGAAATAGCAAATCCCGAAAATATTGAATACCATGCACTGCATATCAGAAATGTTATTCATCCTCATCCTTTATCTATTTTTGGATATCAAAGAAAAAGTTTTGTCATTTTAATGAGTCACACTAGGACAGACTTTGAAACTTAAAATTTTGTATGAAAAAGTACTTACAAACTATCATTTCCGACTGTTTATGAAATGAATAACATAATTTTAGTAAAAATGCGTTGTGATATTTGATAATTATTTTAATAAATTGTTATTCATGAAATAACTTATTTGCATCATATATAGAAAAAAGAAAAAAAATCAAGTAAAAACGAGTCAATAACCGGACACCTGAGATAACTAAAATATTATAATAAATTTATTAAATAAATTTAAGATTTAAAAAGTAATTCAACAATTTGTAAAAAAAATTGTTTGCTTTTATATATTTTTTTAAAACTACCCGATTTGACCCACTTTTTTTCTATTTGTAATTTAAAAATGCTAGTTATTTTTAAAGACTTAAGATATACAAATGATTAGAAAACGTGGAAAATGTAAGAAGTCAAAGGAAAATGGAATTTAAAAGTTATAAGTTTTAAAATATTTATCAATTGAAGAGAATTTATGCACTTAAAGTACATAATACTCATGCACTTCGTCATTTACTCACTTCAAGTGTGTAAAATTGGCTTACGCACTTATGTGCATTACCCTCATGCGTTTTGTTCACGAAAGTGTGTTACTGTAATGCACTTCACTATTTTTATGCACTTTGAAGTGCATAGCTATGCGCATTAAAACACACTTCTTTTTACAGTGATGCTTTTCTGCTAGTTCGCCTTTAAACTACACTACTTAATCTCTTACATATTCACCGTACGCCTACAGATACAAATGCGAAAATCCACGTGTCTCTCTCTCTTTTTCTCCCTCGATGCTTATAGAAAGAAAAAAGTGAGAAAGGGAAAGATCCGCGCCATAATTTCCGCTCGCAGCCACGTAGTCGCGTGTGCAAACGTCGCTCCGTCTGTTTTTGCGTTTGCCTATATGTTTCGACATACATCACCGTAAGAGAGAGAGAGAAAAAAAAATATATATGTATGCACTCATGCAACGCGACTTCGTTCCTCCTCTAGCGTGTCTGGCGTCTTCGAATATGTATATAGTACACATATACATATACAGACACTCGATGCATTATTCACGATGTAGGCAGTCTTTCTCTCTCAGCTCTTCCTTCAAATGAACATGAACACGCTCTTAACGTTTCCACATGGACACACTGATTTTTATATCTTTCTTGCACTGCGTGATTAAATGAATTTATTAAAAATAAAAAACAAAAACTCGTATACTTCATATAACCTAGTCTCTTAAGGATTAAGGATTTTTGCAAAGGATAAAAATGAAAATGTGTTTACCCACGAGAGCAAGCACCTTGCTTCGGAATCTTATCTTGTCATTTCATCAGTATTTCAAGGTCTCTTTTTGAAAAGATACAAACACGAGACTTTACATGGCTTTATTTTATTAACTACAGATATATATATATATTCTTTTTGTGCAGAATCAGAAATTTATATCTGATTGCGTGGGTCGACTTTGAATCTCTTTTATATAGGATGTATAAACTTATTATAAAGTTACAAGTCTGATAAGAAGCCATACAACCGGAAGAAAATTATGCATATCTTTCTCTGTTTGTCGTATTACAAATTCGAAAAGGCGGATACAATATGGCGAACGAATTTTTAGAAATTCAACGAATTAACTTGAAACTTGTTACTTGGGGTTTTTTTAGAGTCGCTGTTAACGAATATTGAATTTTACACAACTAACACCAGATTTGTAATTAGACAACCTGAAAATCTTCATGCACTGAAAAAAAAATTATTTGATTCAAATAACCGATTATTTGACTATTATCAAATAAATATTTACTCGATTCAAATAATTTTTATTTAAATCAATTAAATAGTATTTGCTTCAAATACTGAAATATTTTATTCAAATACAATTTATTTTATTCAAATAAAAATTATTTTATTCAAGTAAATATTTATTTGATAATAGTCAAATAATCGGTTACTTGAATCAAATAAATTTTTTTTCAGTGTGTGACAAGCTTCAAGCCAATCCGAGAGATTTTTAATTTTTTCATCCAACATTTTGTAACGGATATTTTAAATCTTCAAAATTTTGCAAATATGACCCGGATTCCAATGCAGCGTCTATTTATCTAATTGTGTGATTGAAAGGATTAAATAAATATCCGTAGATAAAAATTAAATTTTGTAATTAATATAAAAAAATTTCCAGCGTTTAAATATTTTCAAAAATTACTAAAATGAGATGAAAAATAAATAAAATTGAACATTTACTGGTAAGATAAGTGTTAAACCCTTTAACGACCAAATGTGTTGAATTTAAATTTTGATTTTATGCTCTTAATATTTTGGGAGAAAAAATTATTAAAAATTCTGCAAGCATACATATATCCATATGTTTTTGGAGTTTCTCTTTCGAATGGGATAGTCAAAATTTTAAAAAAGTGCCATTTAACCCTTATTTTCTTCAAAGATATTTGAGAATAGTTTTTATTTAACTATTCATGTTTCATGTTTTTATTTTTTTTTGTTTTTTGAAGTTTTTTCTTTAATTTTAAAGATTTCTTGTATTTTGATTTTCAATTTATTTGAAATAAATTTTGTAACAAAAAATAGTTTTTATTTTTCTGTATGATCTTGTTTAAAACAACTGTCACAGTGATGTAACGAGAAGGTTTTGCAGAAGTTTCTTGTTTTTTACAATATATTTATATTTTAATATTTAGGTACTCTATATTCGGTCCGCTATTTTAAATTTTGAAAATATGACAAATTTGATGACAATACGATAAAGTACTAATTTTGTCGTCTGCCATATTGGATCCGCCATTTTGGATTTAAAAAATCTGACTTCAGGTTCATAATCAACGACCCCAAAAACCCCCTAGCAATAAGTTTCAAGGGAATTCAACAACTGTTTAAACTTTTATACATCCTGTGTTCAATTTTGAAAAAAAATTTATTTTCATGCGCCATTTTGAATTTAAAAAAAAATTAAAAATGCGAAGCATATTTTCAAACTAAAAATGTAGGGAACACATTTTGTATATTTTAGGTGACCTGGAAAAATCATTATTATAACTAAAATTGGTTCTGAAAAAAAATTACTTTCCAAAATTTTGTATTTTTGAGTAATTTTTTCTTCCAATATTAAGAGCTTGAAATAGAAGTTAAAAATCAGCAGATTTTGTCGTTAAAGGGTTAAATACAAAAAAATCGTCTTACATTTGAACATTTGAAATTTTTGGGATATATTTTTTTATTAATTTTTAACCAATTTTATTAAAATGCAAATGAATTTTTACATACATGTTTAAATTAACAAAATGAATCGTTTTTAAATCTATAAAATTAGCGTCAATAATTCTTTTTATTGTATGAATTTTTTTTTTTTGTAATAAAAATGACCTTCGTATTTTCTACTTGGGTTACTGACCTAAATGTTGAGTCAAAAAGAAATTCAAGAGTCAAATAGCAAACAAAAATATTTCACTCTTCATCTGTGATTTATTTAATCAATTTAAGCAAATATTAATCTTTTAATTTCATTTCGGAAATTATATGTTCGACTGTTTAATTGCGAATCGCAGAGGAATATTTAATATTTGTTTTCCTTTAATGACGAAATTTTAAGATTATATATATATATATATATATATATATATAATTACTTGTTGAACTGAAACTTGTCATTAAATAAATAATTATTGAATATTTTTAAATTAAAATTTCTAAAATGCAAATAATTGGTTTCTGTCTTTCGATATAATTTTACATATAGCAACAAGTAAACTATCTGTGCCAATGACCTCTCTTTCTCTCTCTTCTTTTCAAAATAGAATGCTCTTACAATTTCATAATTTACAGTCTGAACAGTATGCTATTGCGTGAAATAGTATCATTGACATTAAAATGAGTATCTTTATAAGGAAAGTGTAATTATAACACTTTGTTTGAAAATGAACTTTCTTATTTACACGAAAAAAAAAATTCTCCCCAAGTTTCCTCTTATTTCATAGCATTTCTCTTTTTATTTTGATAACTACTTTTTTAATTTTGTTCATAATAATAATAATAATACCAATATCGTATAATAATTAAAATATTATTATATTTATTTCTTATTAAAACTGGTTTTTGCAATTATTGGCTTTTTTGAACTTGAGATAGTGACTGAGTTTTTGCTTTTAAGTTATTTAATTTTACTAATAAATTAGAAGAAATTACTGATATTAGTAAAATTTACTAATTCAAAAAAAAAATATAATAACTGGTTTTTTTTATTATTCTTTACTGTTTTAATTATTATTTTTGGTGCAAAAAGTCATTATTCCATTATGTATGTTTAATATTGGGATGAATTTATTTAAAAACGTGAAATAAATAAAAGCAAAAACGTGAAGTTAGCTTGACGAAAGTTGAGATGAGAATTATTTTGCGTAAAATTGTTTTGCGGATCAACGAATTATTTATATGTATCAAGTTTCTATATAGATTTTCAACAAGTTGATTCTATATATTTTGCAATTTGGATAGTAAATTAGATCTCTCGAGAATAATTACATTGTCGAGATTTGTTTACGTTTCAGTTTCGCACAAGTTTCTAATGCTATCAAACGAGAAACTTGCGCCCTCTATTTAACTTACGCGGATATTAACTTCCTCTATATAGAGAGTATTAATGTAATATAATAGCATATATATAGGGCTTCATAGATTTCTTTTTTTAATTATACATTCTCTGTCTACTTATATTTTCATTCTATCTATATGTATAATTATTTATTCACTATTACCTAAAAAGTATCAAATTGCAACGAATTAATCTCAAAAAGTCAATCAAATCATCATTTGATCTCAATTTTTGAATTATTTTGATCCATTTGGGGATCATTTTGACATTGTTAGAAAAACAGTGTTATCACAATGAAAATTTATTAAAAATTAAATCTAAATTAAATTCAAGTTCAGTAATATGAACATAAGTTTATATTTACATAAATAATGTAAACAATGACACGTTTTAATCTGTTAAATTAATTAAAATTAATACAAATTAATTAATTGTTTTAAAAATCTTTTTTGTTGCCTTTCAGTGTTATAATTGTATTATTGTATTATTTTTAGTATTATTAGTATTAAAAATAAGAGTATAAAAAGAAAATTTGGCGCGTATGCAAAAGCAAAGATTTAAACGTCGCTTCTATGCAAAATTGTAAAGAATGCTTCGCTTTCAAATTCTTTTTCTATTCTTCATTCTCGCAGTATGCCTTTTCTTATGCTATATATACACGTATATATATCGTTCACAGACCTTTCCGTTAGACGAGCATACAAGAGTTTCATTACATTCAATTGTCGTTGTAGTGAATTCAGCTGCAGTATGAATGCTTTTACCTTGTCATCTGTTTTCCATTGTAACAAACTTATATCTATTCAGTACTACTTTAAACGGGATTTAACTCGCTCTTTAAAAAATTTTGCATTCAACAAAAGATTATTTTTTTAAACTTCTATTTGTATGTACGAAATTGTTTATATATGTATATATGTAATGTACAATTGCAATAAAAAAACCATTCAATTGTAAGCAAAATATTTGTAGTATTGATTTGATCAGTTTTTGTCTTTCTTTAATTGTTAGACAAGTGCTCTTGTGTATTGTAAAAAGTACAAGAGGAAGTCGTATATATTTTTAGAAAAGAAAGGGTTATTATTTACAGTTACAAAAATTACTATTGTATTTGCAAATCATAAACATGAATAAAATTGCTTTAATTTTTACAAGACTTCTTCTGCTCCTGAATATTATATCCATTTATTTATTTTATGTATAAACGAATAAAGTTAATTTTTCTATTTCCAAATAAGTGATTTTTAGTAAAAAAAAAAATATAGTATAAAATGTACTTTGGACGAAGTGAAATTTACTTCGGAAATAGTAAAGAATTACGGAGAACTGATTCACAAAAGTTCAAAAATGTTCAGACTTTATTTTATTAAAAGAAAAGTTTATGCTTTTTTTTCCTTTTCGACTTTTTTAACGTATTAATTATACCATGTTTGTTTTCTTAAAAGTATATTTTTTACGACTTGTATTTTTACATTTTCTATTGCAAAAAAATTTCTACTTTCTAATATAAATGATAAAAAATTTTTTAATTAATTCATAAATTTCTTGGAATACAAATTCTTTCAGTTTTTGAATATTGTAAAATATTCAACTGTAAATTATTGTAAGTATGGAAAAGCAAGTCCAAAAAGAGCTTAACAAAAAAAATAGCTCTCGTAATTGGTTAAAATTAAAATGACAATAAATTAGTGAATCCATTGTGAGATTACGTAAAAAGAAATTTGACATAAAAGATCTACTGTCTAATAAAATCGAATTCGCCTGTAAAGTGGTAAAAGCGAGGACGACTCGTAAATTTTCCAATGTGACGTTTCTGAGAGAGTCCAATAAAATGATAGAATTGGAGGGAGAGAGAAGAGTTGGATAGGGTTCATAATAGGACGAAACCGGTCCGAAACTAATCCCAAACTGTGCTAACTGCGACCGCGAGTTAATTCCAGCAATCGCGTTAAACTCCTCGAACTTGCGGTGCCGAGAATATATCGGAACTGTGTGTACATGCGCACATATAGAGAGATAGCAATGGTAATTGGAAGGAGAAAGGTCATTACGGGAAATTTCGTTAAAAATGTTGTTAGTTTTCAGAGTTCATATTTGATAAAAAGGAAAGGCGTTCTATAAATTTCAGGATTAGTTAAAGATAACAAATTTTTTTTTGCAAAAAGGCACTTATTTTAATACTAACATTTCTAACTGTTGAATTTTGCTAAAAGTAACGCTATAGTAATTAAAATAACAAGTATAGACAACTAATAATTAGTAGAAATTTTTAATTCACCTTCAGATTTTGTCAAAATAGAAAACAAATTTTTTAACAAATCAAGGTTGACACAAAAGATTTATTTTATTTTTTCCCCTAACTTTTTCCTTGATCTTTGTAAACGTATTGTTCAGAATTTTAAATAAAATTTTTGAAAGTTAAATATTTAAAAAGAATTTTAATTTTTACTGGTTTTCTAATAATTGATAGTAGAAAACTTCTAATTCATGAGTAAGTCGTATTTTTTACTATTTCAAATTAGTAAGCCGACTTACTACATGCATTAGTAGTTCTTTTACTAAAAGTTAGTAAAAACTTTGCACATTTGTTTCAACTATAGTTGATCAAGAAATTTTTTTTAAATTTGCTTAAAAAATATTTGTTTTTCAACAACAACTTTGAGCACAAAACGTTGTGAACTGCATCAAAGTAAACGTTATTTTTATCAGTAAAAATAGATTTTCCCTTATTTCACTAATTATGAGGCACGACTAAATTTCAAACTATTTGCCAATTACAATAATTTCATATCTAAATTTAAAATTACCATTTCTCACAGTATATTTAAAGAAATGTCCTCATCACCTGTCTAAAGCATGCAAAATATTTCCACGTCTGACAAAGTTATTAATTGATTTTAATTTTTCATATATTATACGTTTTTAAATTTAATTATAAACGTCTCGTCAGCCTGCAGTCTATAGAGAAATTAGTAATTCGTTTAAAATGAATTGCGATCTAAATTTAATATTAAAATAGCTAATCTAAAGTATCATTCAACTATATGTTGAATGATAGTACAGTTAAATAATATTTTTTTTTTGCATATATGTGTTTATGTGGAATTGAATTAACAATGGGAAATTAAAAGCGAGAGAAATTGAGATACCGTGAATCTGACAATGTCATTGCGCTTGAATGATATTTATCAAGTAAATTCCTTTTTCACTTGTATCTCTACCAGTCTGGAATTACCACGAGGGCGTCAACGTTTCATTGATTAAAGTGTCGAGTTTCAGCTTCAAAGAGTAGAAATTCAATGGAAGCATCTTTTGTGTTCGGGGTTTGATCAATCCAACACGCACTTTAGGGTTTCATGCCGCCGAGAGAGAGAAAAAGAGGGAGATAGATTTTACTCTCTACTTTTTTCCTTCTCTTCTTCATTTATAAAACAGAATGTTCTACTTGCTGTCTAAATGTTTTATTATATGCTTCAAAGGAAAAAAGGAAATTCAAACTAAAAGAGGAAAAAAAATTTCGCCTTATTCTCGAATCATATGCATAATGAAAAGTTTGTGATATTTCAAAAACTTTCTCTGCATTTTTTTTTAATTAAAAACATACTGTTAACTTAATTCAAGGACGTTTTAGTCTTGATTCCTGCAACAAAAATAATTTATTTTTCTTTTTTATTTATTATTTAAAACTCAGAATATGGATGTTGTCAAAAAATAGGAAAACTAGCTTCGCTCTTATGAAAACTATTTCAGCTATAGGACAAATTGGAAAAATTTCTTAAGTTTTTAAATATATTTAAATTTGAATCATGCTACTGCTCTATTTTACTACAAAAGGAAATAAATTTTCCTAATAATAATAAGCACTAAAAAATGTCGATTGCTAGAATATAGAAAAATAAAAATCCCACGACCTTGATGAAGAAGAAGAAGAAAAGAAATGGAGCAGAAAATGCACTTTCCATACAATTCTTCTCTGCGATTATATAAGAAAATATTATTGAAACACATATTTACGGATTTCTATTGAATATGTTATAATTTAATGAAAACGAGCGAAATCTTACGTGAAACATATTGGATATTGTATACTTATGTCATAAATGGTTTCTGTCGTGAGTTTAAAAGAAAATTACATTAACTCGCCAACTCGTGACGCGAATACTTATTATATTCTTAGAAATCAAATACATTTAATATGTTTCCCTAGGTAACTTTTTCAGAGGTGTCTTTCCTTTTTCTTTCTGTTCATATATAGAATTAATTCTATGTGGCATATGTGCGACATTACGCTTTATATATGTATAGATAAAATTAATATTGATTCTTAAAGGGTTAAAAATGAAAACAGTCGTGTGTATAGAAATAATTGCATCTCTTTGTACTCTTCTAGGTTCTACTGAGACTTACACTATAATAATAATAATAATGATTGTCCCTTTTGAGTTATTGTCTGTAAATGTATAATAATAACGACTCATCCTTCCAGACGTTGAAAGAATTATTAATCTCACGACTTGACTTTCTTTTTTTGTTTCAGGTAAGACACTCACTTTATTAGACTGCAACTGCATAAATCGTGTCTCTGGATGTACTGTAAGAATTGTTCAATTTATCTTTTATTTTATAATAAAACTTACTGTCATCTATTAATAGTTGACAATTTTTTTTTAACAACGTTAATTATTTTTTATATATAATTACTTATTGATTATGTTTGGTTTTAAAAAGAATTCAATTATATTTTTTTTTAATTAAAGTTTCAAAAAAATGTTATTTTAAATTCTGAAAAAATTGGATTTTAATAAAATATTTCTCTTCTATTTATATAAAAAAAATTGAATTTTTATAAAAAGGAAAGAAATTGAAATCCTTTAAAGAGAATAAAATATTCTTAAAATTTGAAATTTAATTTGTGCCTCTAAATATTGTAAAAATGTTTACTAATTTGAAATAGTTGCTGACTTTTTGCTTTTGAATTGGATAATTTTACTAATAAATAATTATTAATAATTACTACTATGTTTATTAGCAAAATTTACTACTTCAAAAGCGAAAAGTCAGCCACTAATTAAAATTAGCAAACATTTTTACCCATTCAAATGTATATTTTCCAACTTACATTGTTTTATAATCAGGATAAAAAGAAAAAAATTTAAACCAAAATTTGAAAATTTCCTTTTGTTACGTCAAAACGAGAAACCTTTATAAATATACTTAACGCTCCTCGTTTAAAATCAGTTTCAAATAAATTAAATCTAATTTGGGATGAGGATAAGTCAATGAGCCTACTAAATGTTGTGAGAGAATAATTTATTTAAAAACCAACAAGAAAGAAAAGTATTGATAAAAATACAATGAGTATAATTTTAGTTTATAAATCTTACTTTAAGAATAACGATTAGTGGTGGTGAATGAGCTGGTGATAATAATCTGTTAATCCAATTTTGAGAGGGCCCTTCACAATAAGTAGGCCTCCGACAGTTGTCCTTAGTGTGGGATTTTATCGCTGTTGTTTACCCTAATGTGATAGTGTATTGTATTTTGAAAATATTTGCTCCTTTCCTGACGGTTGTCGTCAGTTGAGCAAATTTTGATGGTTCGAAATTTGGAATGTCTTGTTTCAATATAGATATTATCGAAACTTGAAACTATTTTCCAAATAATAATTTTTGGAGAATTATTTAAAGTTCTATTTTGAGAACCGGGGAAAAAAGTCTAAAAACGAAGTTCGTTTTAATTTTAACACTTGGAATATACTTGGGTTCACTTCAAATTATGTTTGTTTGAAAATGTAATATTTGTTGATAGACTTGGGTTGATTTTAAACTCTTGGCAGTTCACTTTAAACTTTGTACTATTAGTTCACTTGTAGACGATGTGTTCTACTCGATGATTCGATGACTATAGGTTGGTGTTTCAAAAAATTACTCTCTGAATGTAGAGAGCTAGTGCCCTTTATTTATAAAACTTCCCCCATAAACTTAGTGCCTTTGATGCTACTGGAATTGTGGAGAGATGGTTATCTCTTATTATTGTTTTTCCAATTTTATGCGTGATTATTATAAACTTGAACCATCGCATGGATTTTAAGTGGGGATATGTGCCACTCGTTCGGTTAGCTGTTCCTCACAGGTTGATTCAATGCTTGAGTAGGACTGTGGGGAAGTTGCTTGATGGATTAATTCTTGCTCGTTCGTTGATTTCCTTGTTTATAGAATGGTCGTTGAAATGATGCTTAATCGTTATTCTGATTATATTATTCAAGGTTAACATTGTCTGTGGCAGAGATTTTCACATAATTCTAAATATTACTCTTCTTTCTTGTATTTGATACATTTTATAAATTTGTTGTAAGACAGATATATGATAACAATTACCATAAACATACTGAATATAATGCAATAACATGTAGAGATTCTATTAATTTGAATAACAAGCATTTTAATGACAATAATAATATCTTACAATATATAGGTAAGATTCAATATTTAAACAGAGAATAAACACGTAATTATTATAAGTAAATGTAGTATATTAGGAATAAGTTACGGATGTAACACTTTTGAAATAATAAATTCCTTTAGAAATTAATTCTCCTCTTTTAATACTGAAAAGGACATTTTCACTTCATCATTAGGAGAGATTTTGCGGAATAACCAACCACAGAAAACCCATGGGAATTTTCATCTGTAAATGCAAGTTTGTGTGTGTGTGCTATGTACGAACGAAAAGTGCCAGAGGGGCACGAATTGAATTGTTGAGAGCTTCTCCTGATAAAGCGTAATTGAACGAACGAGGAAAGTGGTGACTGGTCGTCTCGAGAAATCGTAGTAACGTTTAACCGCTGACGACTGCAGAGTGCAAAGGAACGTGAAGTTATCGCATTACATCGTGATATAATGAGTGCCACTTTATCGCAACTTCCTGGACACACTAAGACGCCAAATCGCCACATCAGCACGATTCGAGAATATCGAGCAGAAAAGCTGTGGGGGAAATATTTTTACTTCGCTTTATGAAGCATAACTACACTATACACGGAATTTAGAACACGAATTCCCACATAAATCATGCACAAATTGCTTCTCTTATTGAATCAAGTAGATTTTTATAGATTTCTCATTTCTTACAGATTAAGTGTCTTTAGTCTATAACCTATTGAAATATAATCCAAACGTGGGCCTAGGTAAAAAAAACTGGCCAGTCAAGGTGTTTACTAACCGGGAATTCCGGGAATATCGGGAATTTAAATTGACCGGGGAAAAACCGTGAATTTTTCGACAAACCGGGCTTTTTTAACTTTGCTTGAAAAATAAAAAAAATTTTATTTCATGTTTCGTTGATTATCCTTATGAAAATAGATAAACTTAATTTGAAATTTACCTTAAATCTTTCATCATTACAAAACCTTTAATTCAATCAATGAAAAATGCCCACGGAAAGTATCAAGATGTTTTAAAAAGACGCCAAAAAGAAAAGGTTGAAGAAGAAAATTTCAAGAAAAAGAATAATAAATTAAAAACCAAAGAAAAGGAATTGACAGATAAAAAAGCGAAGTTACTCGCAGAAACTTCCTTGTCAATTGCTGTGATTGACGAGCAATTAAAAGATTTACGTAAATAATGTTACTTCTAAGATTATGTTAAATGATGAAAGACGTTGTGATAATTTAACAAATATATTAAAAGTCTGAAAACTATGTGATTTTTAATTATTAAAAAGTTAGTTTAAAATTACCTTATTAATCTCATTTAAAAACATTATATACTTTAATTTAATTTCCAGTTAAATTTGTAAATTCCAATTTTCGAACGTACCTATAAAACATCATTTTTACAGAATTTCAATTTTTAATAAAATTTGCATAAAATGTTTTTGAAACTAATCATTTTTAATAATTTTTCTAAAATTTGTTTACAAGAATTTCTATTCTTTTAAATTTCAATTAAATTTCTCGAAAGAATTTAATTTAACTTTAACCAAGTTTGACACTATATTTTAACATTAAAACTCTACAGAAAAAATTCCACAATACACAATACGACTAAAAGTCGTAAATATCGCGTTAAAAATATATGCCTTATCAAATAGGGGTATTCCGAAAAATAATTGCAAAATGTTGGACACAAAAATGCGTCTAAAGGGAATTTTTATTTACAATATCGTATCAATGTGAAAAAAATCGCAAAACTTAATAGATTTTTATGAAATTTAACAGCTAAATATTTTGTGAAGTCCCTGATCACGATAACAAAGTCAGAGTTTAAAAATTCAACATGGCGGACGAGATATTTTTAGAATTTGGGGATTCGCTCAAAATTTTTAACTCGGGGGTTTTCAGGGTCGCTGATTACGAATCTAAAGTTTCACTCTAAAGTTTTCAAGAAAACAAATGTAAAATATTAGTTAAAGATATTAACAATTACAAGAACTACTTTTTTCAAATATAATTTTTGTCGTTTTTTTGAAAAATTGTTTACTTTTAGCAGTTTTTTTCTATAATAAAATAGTTATAATGAAACTTAACTTTTCAATTGTAGTAACTTATTCTTTAATGTTTAAAGAATAATAAACAATTTTTTTAATGCAAATTTAATAATAAGTTTATATATGGTAAACTAAAAAAAATTTATTTTATTCAAATAACCGATTATGTGACTATTATCAAATAAATATTTTCTTGAATCAAAAAATTTTTATTTGAATCAATTAAATAATATTTGCTTCAAATACAGTTTATTTGATTCAAATAAAAATTATTTGATTTAAATAAATATTTATTTGATAATAGTCAAATAATCGGTTATTTGAATTAAATAAATGTTTTTTTCAGTGTAGAGTTTTGAAAAATGGACAGGGTCAAAATTACCATGAGGCTGAAGTCCACAACGTTTTTAAAAACGGAAACAAAAAAATAATAGGACGATACTTTTATTTTCGATTGTAAATAATGTTATTTTTTGATAATTAAATCCTTAGTAACAACTGATTTCTTAAAAATGAAGGCAAATAAAAATTAGAGATGAATTTTATTTGAAAAATAACTCTTTTTTGATTTTTCGTTTTTAAAAACGTTGCTGACTTTAATTTCGTAAATTACCCAGGAGTGTGCTTCTTGTTCCAAAAAGAAGTGTGCGATCCGAGGGTTAAATAAATTTTTTTTATTCTTTACAAGAATTCAATTATTTTCATAAATAATTGATATTTGAATCCTCGTAGGAGTTTCTCACAAAAATTGATTTGAAATAAATTTCAGTTAGAATATGGGATAATAATAATAAGTCGAATATTAGAAATGTTGTAGTATAAATTTTTATATTTAGAAATTATTAAATTTCAAAAGAGGTTAAAATGGTCTTTTACAACAATTTAAAAAAATTAATTATTTTTTTGAGAAATTCTAATTTATTCGAAAATCCAATTTTCTTTTACATTGTTTCAAATTAAATATGTATATATATATTTCAAATACCTATATACATATTATATATTAGAGGAGAACGAAGCAAAATAAATTGGATAATCTGTGGAAAAATTTTTGGTCGACGAAAAATTCTCTGGATAAACCATCTTTTTTTAAGAGTTAACCAAGTTAACCTCTATCATCTCTTTCTCTCTTTCTCTTTCCTCTGCAAATCGGTAATCCCGTTACAGAGAGCGACGGAAACGGTGATTTACGTTGAATCGAGCGCGAAATTCAACGATCTCTCTCATTGCCATTGAGTCTCGTAGTCTCGCCATCCTCTCTCATCCGTTCCGTTATCTGCTTTCGATGAGAGAAGAGCCACTCTGTATTCTGTATATATAGTTACGACATGAGATATGACATCCCAGAGAAGTGAAAAGGAAAAGAGTTATTTTTTTTCAAATTGGATTCGATAAATCGATATAGCAATGTTTTGTATTTCTGTTACAAATTAAAAAAATCTCTTTCTCTCTACAAAAAAAAGAATGTGATGAAAAAATTGAATACGGGAAAAAATTTTTCATTTCTATATTTTAAATTCTCTTTTTTTCATTTCTATTCTGGAAAATAAAGACACTATTATATAATTGGGAATAATATATGTATTTTTATTTATCAAGAATAAATGTGCATGTCTGTGTACTCTTTAATTATCAGTGAAAAATAAATTATTGTATAATTACGCTTAGGAAAAAGAAACAACAAATTCTTATCTTGATCCATTCAAGGTGCATGTACACATATCGTAAACCAACTTATGTGATTGGAGCAATAAAAGAAAAGCAAATGTTAATGAATTTGATTTATGTTAATGTGCGCATATTATTAGAAATTAATAATAATTCTTTCAAACTCCTTCAATATTATTCTTTTCAATGAAAGCAATATTATGCTTTCATTGAAATTGAAAATAACACGCTAGTTTCAATAGAAATGAGAATACGCATTCAATAAAATGAATAGAGTGTAAGTGGCAATTAAAGTCTCAAGTAATTATGAAATTACACATGCATATTATTTATTGAAAGAAAGAGATGGTCCTTGGGATGAAACGAAAACAGAGAGATTGGCAATGTCTCGAGAATAGAGGATAATATAGGCGACTTGGCCTGACCCCTTGTAGTTATATTACCCCGATAGTGATAAATTATTTATCTCCTGGCGTCTGGCGGCTATCCAAGATTTTCTAACGCTACATCTTTACGCTTACCTTTATACCTCATAAACACTCATGTGTTCGTTTTTTTTTCGCTGCTCACCAATTCCGTACACTTTCTTTATTATTTAATGAATACTGATGTTGGCAGCTGAAAATTTCATTAGACACTTTTTAACTTGAATATTCATTTTTCAGATAATTTATTTATAATTTCTTGTTGTTCTTAACTGCGTGATTAAAATTATCAATAATTATGGTAATAGTGCATATTTTTACTTTCAGTGAAAATTATTGCACGTTTTGAAAAATTATCGACTCTTTGCAGTTCAATAACTCTTTTGCAATTATTTAATACTTACGTATAAAGCAATTTAAGGTACCAGTTATTTATGGTACAATTAATGAATGGAACAATTCATTTTTGTAGTATTAAATTATCGTGCCTATCATTTGTATTACAATAATAATAATAATTATTATTAATTATAATCTATAAATATTTAGTTTGGTATCATTAAATTATGGTACTAGTTTGTTGTGTCATCATTTTTTTGTCACATTAATAACTATGGTATTAGATTATATTTACGGTATAATTATTATAGCAGGTACTTATTGAACTAGTTACTTTTGCTATACATTTATTAGCTGGTACTCTTAATTAATCTAGAAATAAATTTATTAAATCGGAAATTAATTGTAATACTACACTGAGAAAAAAAATATTTAATTCAAACAAATTTTGCTTAAATCAAACTTAAAATATCTTTGATATACAGTCAAACATATTTAAGTTTAATTCAAACATAAATATTGTCATTGATTTGAAATTATCTGTACTTAACTTTTAAGTTTGATACAAACATAAAATTTTTAAACATAATTTTTGTTTAAACCATAACAGAAAATATGTTTGAATGAAATGTAATTATTCAAACAAATAATACTTTTGAATCAATGCAGTAAATATTTTCTATATATTGAGATTAAACTTACAAACTAATTTCAATTAGGGTTAGTTGGGGTAAATCGGAACAGTAGTTATTTTAGATAAATAAAATTTTTTAAAAATAAATACGGCCTTAAACCTTGTACCTTAAATCACTCCCAATAGGTTCTAAGTATTTTCCCATTTTCAGTTTGTCAATTAGCAGCAGTATATACAAAAATATTTCCTATTGCATAAAAAACTGAAAATCAAAGAAGACACCCTTTCACTTTTTTTATTCGCATTTGAAAAAAATAAGCTAAAAATTCATATAAAAATTTATAATTATCTCTTATTAATACTAGAACAAAAAACAACTTTGATTTTTTCATTTTGAAAATTTTTCTTAAAAATAGGAGACTGTTTCTATTTAGCCCTTAAAACTGGAAATTCGGGGTAAATCGGAACAGCAGAAATTTCAATAATATTTCTAATAATATAAATGAAAAAATTATTTTTATCAAACTACAACACTATTTTCAGCATTATAAAAATGCATTAAAAATAGTATTCATGTATAATCGCATCGGTACATATAGTATTTAACAAGTACTGAATTGTACATAATTGTATTTTTGGTATGGAATACTTTTAAAATTATATAATGCATTATTATTTCCTATTTTGAATTATTTTATGACTAACACCATTTTTTATCTAATTCTTTATATTTCTTAACATTTCCAGACTTGAAATTGATTTTTTCTCAAATTTCGTAAGAAATAACACTGTCCGACACTAATTTTGCCCCTTCAATAATTCTGGTCACTTTCAATAGATTTTTTTACGCTGATTAAGAATTTGAAAAGAAAAATGCTCCAGCACGTCGAGTTTTTGAGAAAATTAGTGTTAAAAAGTGAAAAAAGCATGTTTTTGGCTATATTTGATTATGATTAACAGAAAAATAGGAGGTGCTAGAATTTTGTTTCTGGTATCAAATGAAAGCTGGAATTACAACCAACAATTTCCTTGAGGAAGAATTCGAAGGCATTTCCGATAAGGCAATTAAAAATGATTTTTTCTTTTGCATTAAATTTTGTTATTAATCAAATTTTATTAGCACCATGTATAACCTCAGCATTGTGAAACAAGTGATAAACAAATGAATTTTTTTTGCATTTAAATTCATAACATTTTACATTATTTTCAGGTTACTTATATTTTATTCCAAAAAAAAATGTTTAGCAATCTTGACGTATATACTCAACAAAATAAATAAATAATTTGAACATATAATTGATGTCTTTGAAATATAAAATATTCCTGTGAATTTAACGTTTTGTTTTTCCAAAATTAAAACATTGTTTTCAGAAATTGTTTTTATTCATTAGAATAAAAGCAGACAATATTAAAAATTAAAATTAATTTCAACATCTAACAACGAGAAAATAATATTTATAATAAACAATTAAATTATAATTAATTTTATGAATAAATTAAGTGTTTAAATATAACAAAAAATTTTATTTGTATGATCACTGAATATCTAATTTAATATACTTTTTTTTCTTCTACTAGTTAGGCATTTAATTTCTATTAGAAGAATTGATTAATTTCATTTGTTTAGAATTTAGATATAAAAACAGTAAAATACAATGAAAGCTTGAATAAAATTTTAATTAAAAACTTTTGTAGGGATTTCTAAAAATTAGATTGCTAAACATTTTTTTTGGAATAAAATATAAGTAACCTGAAAATAATGTGAAATGTTATGAATTTAAATGCAAAAAAAATTCATTTGTTTATCACTTGTTTCACAATGCTGAGGTTATACATGGTGCTAATAAAATTTGATTAATAACAAAATTTAATGCAAAAGAAAAAATCATTTTTAATTGCCTTATCGGAAATGCCTTCGAATTCTTCCTCAAGGAAATTGTTGGTTGTAATTCCAGCTTTCATTTGATACCAGAAACAAAATTCTAGCACCTCCTATTTTTCTGTTAATCATAATCAAATATAGCCAAAAACATGCTTTTTTCACTTTTTAACACTAATTTTCTCAAAAACTCGACGTGCTGGAGCATTTTTCTTTTCAGATTCTTAATCAGCGTGAAAAAATCTATCGAAAGTGACCAGAATTATTAAAGGGGCAGAAAAAAAATTCATTTTTGTCGGACAGTGTAATCAACTGTTCCTATTTACTCTTAAATTTTAGCAAAGTTGACAAATTTAGGGGTAAATAGGAACAGTCGATTATTACGATTCAATGATAACCATATTTTTTACTACTCCATAAAATTGTTCCACGGAAGTGAAATAACAACTCAAAACACAAAAAAACCGAAAGTATTCCGATTTAAAAGAAAAAACTTATGTTTTTGGTAAAACATAGCAAATCTGTTCCGATTTACCCCAACTGACGCTAAACAAAATCGTCTAACATTATTTTTGTGTTTCATTTAAGTATAATGTTTTCTCAGTGTAGCTTATGGTGCATTTCTTATCTGGTATCAATTATTGTACTATTAAATTGTGGTACTAGTTCCTTTAGGTACTATGGTCAGTATGATACTATAGTTCCTTTATGGTACCCTTTACCTATGGTACATTTATTATAAAACTAAACTAAATTATACCATTAATTATCGTAGTATTAAATTACATTAGCAGTTATTGTATATCACTTATTGTACCAGTTATTAGTGGTACCTATAGTACCATGAATTAACGTACTATTAAATTTATGAAATCGTTAATTTATGGTAATACAAGCTTCTGTTACATTTCTTACCTTGCATCATTATTTTCTGTACCGTTATTTATATGCTATAGAACCAATTGCATAACAATAAATTCATTATTTCGTTTGATTAATTATTATTCTATTATAAATTATGTATACCAGTTAATTTGTAATTCTTCATCATTATTCTCTTTAATACTATTAAATTGTAATAATTTAATTATATTTTAATTGTATATTAATATTTTTTAAACCATAATTATGTGGTAAATGATTGATATAAGTGTTTATTTCTATCACCAAATTGAAAAGTTGTTGAAAAATTAGGAATAATAAGGAAAGAAAGAATTTTGTGCTTCTCATCAAACTGACATTTGTCAGTCTATATCGTGTATCTATGACAGATATGAATAGCTTCAAGTGTGGGCGGTAATAACCTGATAGTATATTATGAGAAATGAAACAATGTAGAATATGTTGTTGAGAAATTATAATTCCTTGCGTAAGAAGATGACAATCTCTTAAAGCTTTTATTGTCTCATCTTTCATTTTTTTTCATTTATTTACATGGAAATCTGTGTCACAATAATGATAACTACGAGTCATATCTTTTTTTTTGCATTTATTTTAGTGCAATTTTTTCAATTTTTTTTTAAATTTATTTTTCGATTTAAAAATAATAATCACGTGAGTAGTTGATAAAATTTTAGATATGAAATGATAAACCTGAAATTCATATTACATATTGACGTGTGTTTCATTGAAGAATATATATGTATTCTGTATATGAGTGAAATTAATATTGGTAAAATAATAATTATTCTTGTTTTTTTATCGCCGTAAGCATTATGACATTCTTTGTTATCAATTTGACTTTCGTATTATTAGGAAAGATTCTTTTTAATAATGCTCTTAATTAGTGCATATTCTTGCTAACAGTGATTACTTATCTTCTCTAAACTCTCTTATCTTTTTTCAGTACTTTTACGACAGCAATGGAATTCAATTAATTTTTCCATCAATTTCCTTATCAACTTGTGGATTATAAATGTGCCTTAAAACTTATACTCGTGATACTATTTTTTACTCAGATTGTTTTTCAATAAAATTTTTATTTTCGTTTTTTTATCAACATTAAAACCTATTTTTATTGCCTTGAAAAAAGTACACCGAAAAAAATAAAATCTCAAAGTGAGAAGAAAATTCTGCTCAACAATTATTTTCACATTTTATTTTCAATATACGAATATTCATCTGTAAAAAAGAGGAATTTTTGTTTATATTTGACAGTTTTTTAACTAAAAGATTAATTTTAATATTTCTTCTTTGATTGAAATTATTCCTCTAAAAATGAAACAAATTTATACTAAAAAGAAGATTTTTAAGTTGCTTTTTGTTTTTCTGAATGCAACTTTAACCTGTCTAAAAAATGACATTTAATAACAAATATAATAAAGGAAAATCCTCTCAATTCGAAATGAAAACTTTAGTGCCCGTATATAAGAGGAAAAAATGCTGCAAAAGAAGAGGAATTCTCTAAATTTGAAAATACTTTTTTTTCGGATAGTTTTGAGGCAAATGATAATGCTTGTAAATTATTATTTTTGATAATTATAATTTGAAATAAATTATAATTTATTTGAAATCAATATAATAATTATAGGTGTAGTAAATTGAAAAAGAAATTCAATAAAGTGGTAGTATGTATTTAGCTTGACAAATTAGTGAGAGAAGCTATTGATCCAGAGGGAAGCTGGTTTTCCCAGTCTCACGACTCATAGAAAATCCCTTCGTTATATGCTCCTGCGTGTAATCTGTACTTGGCAACGTTTTATGACGAGGCAATGACGAAGGCGTGGATGAAAGATATCATCCGGTTGACTAATGGCAAAAAGAATAATCTCTCTCTCTCCCTCTCTTTCTCTTTCAACTTTTTAGTATTCCATCAATGTGCAATTTTTTTCGCATCCCTCTACATGTCAACTTATCTCGTTTCCTGTTTATCTTTTTATTTGGTTTCGTATTATTTATTCAGAAAAAAAGAAAGGAAATTGCTCCCATGTAAATTGGAACAGAATTATCTTTTTTAATTTACAGCATTGATGTACTGCAATTTAAACAAAAAAATCACACACTTTTAGTTTTATTCTTTCTTTTAGAGTTTCAGTCTATTTTTTAATGCAATTAAAACAGTATTTCATTGTTTTTAAAATGAAACTTTGTTTCATTCAGAAAATTTGAGAATTTTTAGATTATTTTTAAGGTTTTAGAGATTGTTTAAAAATGTAAAATTGTAAACAAGTAAAATAGTTAAATACTACAATAGTAAAATAATATTAAAATAGTTTCTACTTAATACACGCAGAAAATTTGTTCCTTATATTTTACCGAATTTTTCAATAAAGTTGGGATATAGTGGCATAATAATAATTATTAAATTATTTTTTCAGTAATAGTATTCAAAATTTAATGTCATATATTTATATTATTGCTTACAAGCTAGTGGTACTGTAAAAGTTAAAAGAAAATATTATAATGCAATATAAAAAAAAATATTATTACATTTATCACTAGTAATAAAATAAATATTACTCTTTGTTGAAAATCATTTATTTTATCACCAAAAGTATAAGTAAATATTGACCTAGCATTCAAGTTTCAACCTTGACAGTGAATCCTGGTTAAATATTGACCAATATTCAGCCAATTGATAGCCTTGAAAATTCCCACTAATTACAAACAATAATTTGTACCTTAAGGCGAATTTTCAGATTTATTAGATGCGTTTAAACGACATATATGCAAATTATTTCAACACGCATTTACGTTATATATCGATATCTAGTAAAACGTTTATCATATATTTTAAATCAATAATCTTGATAATAATCATCCGTGGAATATTTAAGCGATGATTGATAATGTGTATATCATATTCATCTTGTGTCATTAATAAATCATGTGACATTTGTCGTCTCTTAATATATCGTCATTGTCTTGTCTTCAATAAAGTCTTTTGTGTTTAATAAAACTACTTAACATTCAATCATTCAAATCACAATCACATTTACATATTTAATTTTATCGTAGTAATTAAATTTAGACCAATTATTATCAGCCGTGTATTTATTTTGTTTCTTCTGTTTTTACTGCAAACTGAGCTTTCGTCTTATTTTATTTCTCTTTTTAAAATAAATAATGATTTGCAATTATAAATAAATTTTTATTTATAAAAACAGTGATCGCTGCAACCATGAACTACGAAACCAATTTAGGGGGAGGGGGTCCAAAAATCTATAAAAATGGATTTAACACAATGTTGACGAGGGGTCTAAAAAGTGTGAAACATTGGTAACGTTGTTCGCGGGAGATTCAAATTATGTAAAACAAAAAAGTAAAAAGTAACTAAAGTAAAAGCGAACTAAGTGAGAATAACAATTAATTTTTGTCAAATGATTAAATTTGAAACTTAAAACCTGGGGCAATATTGGCGCCAATAGTTAACCCCAAAAACTCAAGTATTCCAAATTTCATAAAAATCTGATTACATTATTCTGAATACCATGAGTTTTTAGTATTTTTTCTTTTATCGTGTCTCCTGTAAAAATTGTTTTTTTCCAATTTTTTAAACTTTCGGTACACTTTTCTCCGAATCTACTAAACTGATTTGTAATTTTTTTTTTACTTTGTTAAGTAAGGTTCCAAGAATACGAATAAGAAGTTTAACATCATTTTGAGTTGTACAAACGGAAATATGAGTCAATGAATCAGAGAAAATGGGATTTTTATTTTGCATTTGGTATAAATATTCATAAAGAAGTTTCTATTGAAGATGACGTCGTATTACTTCTATTAGGATTATGGGTTTAAAAATAAATTAAGAAACAAAATTATATCTTAATTTCTGCTTTTATTGAATTCGCACTTAGAAGATGCATGTATCTTTACTGTACGCTTGATCGATTAAGACTAAAATGGAAATCAAAGGACCAGACGAAGCCGACTCACATAAGCCTAATACTAATGCAATAGTCTTTGTTCAAAAAATGGTTTACAAAATTTGATAGCCGTCCGCCGTCCTGTCGCCTTATGATATAAACAGTTTAAAAAGAAATACTCATACGATCTTATATTACATTTCTCAGTAAGATTGATTTTTGATAAATAATTAAGTTATAAAAACCAACAACTTCTTATTCATATAATTGATTATATTTGTAATCGAATGAAAAAAGGGCGAACGCAATTGGAATAATAGTTTTCGAGAAAAGTGTACCGAAAGTTGACTCTTTTTGCATTGTTTTTAGGTGACTGGGGTGCCCCCTTAAAATCTAAAACTATTGAGTTTTATTATTTCGCCCTAACTATATGGCCCCTGATAAAAACTTATACTCTCGATCTGTGCAATTTTCGATTGAATGAAAAACTACGATGTATACACATCAATCTTGGATAAATAAATGAAGAAAATACTACCGGTTCGAGGAGCGTAATAGGTTGATGAGAATGAGAAGAAGAAAATAAGAGAACAGCGAAGTTAATGACTAGTGTTGGGAGAAGCGACTTGCTCGGCTCCAAAGTAACGGATAAGGTATACCAAGGACAAAAGGAAACTTCATCTTTCTTTTTCCTTCAGTGGACCCTTCTCTCTTGCATCTTTTTCACCTCTCGGGATGTAGTCGCCCGCGTCTCTCCTCACTTCGTGTGCCCTGAAAAGGAGTCTCTCGACACAAGAGTTGCTCGGCGGGAGCAATACGCTTTTTAGTTCGTAACTCGTGCGTACAGGAACGCAGTGGAGAAGTTGCGAGGAGAAGGAGGAGGAGGAGAGATAAAAAACGAAGAGAAAAAAGACTCGAGGTGGAGGTTGCAACCGGAGTTTAATGAAACCAGTTGGACCGGCTATGTCTCAAAACCGGTTCAACGAGTTCTCCACCTAGTCATCTCTCTCTCTCTCTCTCTCTTGTTGTCTTTTTTCCACCCATTCTCCTCCAACTCGTCTCGTCGCCCTCCCCTCCCACAGCTGGGTTGTGTGTCATTAAGGGAAGATTGGTTCAACTCCTCATCCTCTTGCATGGTCTGTCGTTGTCCTTCTTCTTTTCCCGCAATAAGTAACTATCTCCTTTCCACATGCACACTCACAAGTCTCTTCCTCCTCATCGCTCAAACGTTTTACTTGCGCATATCTCAAGCTACCGATCTCCAGACTGACAATACAAACTTGGATGAAATGTGCATGTGAGTGAGTAATTACCACCCACCCGTCACTGAATGAGAGAAAAGGGGAATGCGGTTCCATCGCGATGGAAAATCACCCAACGACCTCTTACTCAATTCAGCGAAAACTACGCCTTTTACTTCAAAAACAACTTCTTTTTCGTTTATGTTAATAAGACACTCTTTCAATTTTACTTTTCCTGTCACTGAAAATATTGTGTCTGACAATGAGCCTATTTCTTTTTCGAAATTAATCAAATTGCAGTTTGAAAATCTCTGACCAATTTGGGTCTTGGTTGGCCAGTTTAAACCCAAGTCCGATGAGTTTAAATTCCAGCCCAAAGTGAACTGGATGTTTAATTCCACATCATGCTGAAATTTTGTCTTGGCTCAAATCGGGCTCAAAACTAAGAGTAAGTAAAAAACCTTGGCTGGTCGAGGCCTCAAGATGAATCTGTTTCGAGTCAACAAATTTTTACCCTATTTACAATTGAAGCGTTTTGTGCAGAAACAGCATAAGTCCATAAATCGAAATTGTTCAGGAATCAATAAAGACTGTTTTATTTGTAAATGTTGACATTTTTTCTGATTCTGCTTTTTGCATTATATTCTAGTAATCTATAAGTTAAAAAATCCAGTGTGATTAATTTTTTATCTACTTAATATAAGAAATAAACAAATAAATTAACATTTGGACTTATGCTGTTTCTGCACAAAATGAAATGAAAAAAACAGAAAATTTATTGAATCGAGTAAAGAATCGAAGGTTTATTAAATATTTAAAAACATTAATTTAAAATATTGAATTTGGATAATTTTTAGTAATATTTTATAAGTAATAAAATTGTTTTCAGGAGGATGGTGACCGTAACATAACCTCAAAATTTGTAAAAAATAATAATTATATTCTAACGCAAACAAAAACAAGATAAATATCAATTATAAGCAATTTTAGAAGATCTTGTTTTATTATTCTCGGCAAAAATTATAATAAGGCAACATATTTTGTTAACAACATTTTTTTCAACATTTATTATTTTTTCTTTTGAGATTAGACAAAAATTGCAATTTTCAAACAATTTTTATAAACAATAACTCATTTAATTCAGTGAAGCATTCTCTACAATCGTTATTTTTTTAATATTGTCAAAAGTATGTTATTAAAAAATTATAAAGAAAACATTGTTTATTTATTAAATATTTTTTTAATAACATACTTTTAACAATATTAACAAGATAACGATTTTGGAGAATGTTTCACTGATTAAAATGAGGTATTGTTTATAAAAATTTGTTAAAAATCGCAATTTTTGTCTGATTTGAAAGAAAAAAAAATTAAATGTTAAATAAATCATTGTTGATAAACTATTTTGCCTAAAAATAATTTTTTTCGAAAGTAGTAAAACTAGATCTTTTACATTTGTTTGTAGATGATATATTTATTTTATTTTTGTTTGCATTAGAATATAATTATTATTTTTTACAAATTTTGAGGTTATGTTACGGTCACCATCCTCCTTAAGAATAAATTTAACTAATTTTCGAGATTTTATAATTTTAAATTAATGCAGTCACCAATATCACTTTTGCTTTCTTGAAATGAATTTCATTAATAAAATAAACAGTTTAATATAAGTGACTAATAAACGTCAAGAATATCACAAGAAAATTAAAGTTATTAAAGAAAATCATAAATTTTTGCACGAAATCCTAATTTAATTATTTTTTTTAAAGCATTCAGAGTTTAGTCACTTATTTAATATTTTACCAGATTGTAAAGCTTCATTTAAAGATGAATTATCAAAAAAAAATTGACTGATGCGGTTTCTGCACAAAACGCTTCAATTGCATTTGAATGAAATTTTATATTTAAAATGTCCGAGATGCAAATATGTATAGATTAGAAAATTTTTTAATAAGTCAAAAAATAATAATTAAAACGTCAAAATATAGAATTTATTGAAAATTATAATTGAATCGAACAATAACAAAACTTTTTAAAAAATTATTATTTATCCAGCTAAAAATGATAAAATAATTCAAAACTTTAAAAATAATAATTAAAGCGATAACATGCCAAATGAATTGTAAATAATAATTTATTTACAATTATTACAAAGTTAATAGAAACAGAAATTTCAAAGTAATGAGTAAATTTCAAAGTAAATAAAGATGAAATCGAAAAATTTCACAAACAATATTCGAATCATTAAATTTCAAAATTAATTAATTAATTAGAATATTATAATTTAAAGAATTAATTAATTATATTTAAAACGAAGAAGAAGAAGAAAATTGTTTTCAAAAAATGAAATTCGAAATTAAAGCCGAAATGAGAAATTAAATCGCATTGTTGAATCTAATTGAACCAATAAAAATCGCATTGCTAAATTTAATCATATTTCAAAATTCGCTTAAATTTCAGTTTGTCGGAAATAATGCTGAACCAAATTTGATGTCTGTAGAGAATGAAGAGTGTGGGTGGCTCCGTAGGTTTAGATTGCACTTTAAGGGTGTGCCTCTCCTGACCCACTCCACAAAGACGTCGACCTTTTTTGCCCTTTTGCTCTATCCACTCTTCCGTCGTCGTATTCTTCCTTCACAACGCTCCTTCGTCGTCGTCGTTTTCTTCTTCTTCTTCAGCAATTGCCCATTAAGCGTTCACAATATATTACTTTGCGGAGAAAAACAAGCTTTACAGTTCGTTACCGAAGCTCGACGTTCTCAATTTTTCTTTCCAACTTGTCTAATTGCAAATCTTCTCTAAGCCATTCCCTTTTAACTCTCTCATTCCTCTGCTTTTGCTCGCTTCAATCAACGAGAATGATTCATTCTCAACATTTTGAACATTTTTCTTTTGGAAATTCATCCGGAAATGTAATTCCATCTAGGCCCAACTTGGGCCATGTTAGGTTCCAATGATTCTAATAAAAATTCTAATCGCTTGATGGGACCCTGTTCGGGCGCAGTAAATTATTATTAAAGTAGGGATGAATAAATAGTAAAATATGTACCAATCTTCATTAGTAATACTTACAAATAAGAAATACATTTTCTTTCCTTTCAGGAAGCACTAAAAAACTGCAATTAGAATTATTACCGAGGGGAAAATTTCAAGGCATGTAGGATCACTATCAAATGGCCGATTGGTAAACTAGACGATTAATTAAATAGAAAGGGAAATGTTAAGGGGTGAAGGCGATAATCTTAAAGATAGTTGAGCTAGACGGAAGTCCTCGTTCGGAGGTCACTCTGCGTGACCTGTTAACATGACTCAGTGAAGCAGTGCACGCTTTCATCTACAGTAGTTCCCTATGTATATTTTATGTCTTTGTGTTCAGTAACTGCACACAGTGACTATATACACACACACACACAGACGAAGCGTAGAGAGTGGAAATGTACCTTTACTTGCAGACTAACATCAGCCAAGCCCTTGGGGAATTGAAACGCGCGGAGATGTTATGCTGGCCACGTACACACATCCTCAGCCAAATCCCACACTTGCCACTTGCACTATTGTTATTGGTACTTACATAGTTATACACACAATGTAAGACTTTAATGACGCCAAGTCTTGTACCGTCGGGAAATGCCAGTACTCAATCTCACCAAGATGTTATTTCCACGCTGCTATAATGAAATCGCTCCCGATTTCTTCGTTCGACTTGCACGGAATATTACATAAGTGGAGATTTTTTTTTTTTTAATATTCTGTGTGAAACTGTTTTGGGACAAAGAAAACGAGTTCAACTGTTTGAAAGTTTTATTAGACCCTGTTAGGGCCAGGTCTGGCCCAAGTCAGTTCCTATATAAATATTTACGAGTTTTTAAAATATTTCCTTTTATGTTAGAATTCTGTGTTGTCTTCTGTGAAGATATAACTTGTAAAATACAATCAGTTTTGGAAAGGGGATGACTTATGTTTGTGACGATAATTTTCAGTCTGAATTATGAATGTGTGTTTAATTTTTGAGTTTGGGTCGGACACTCCCAATTTCTAACAGTATAGTTTTGAATTTTTACAACGACGAGCGACGACAGTCTAAGGTTAATGTAGTTGGGAGAACAAGGATACGACGCGACGTTGGGATATTGGTAAAAGAGTCTAGGTTATTTGAAATATCCACTTGTTCCAGTTAAAAGTTCGATAATAGCAACAGAGTTTCCAAGTCTATTAAGCGTAATGAGAAAACTTGCGAGTGGATATTGTACTTTGGGATTAGAGTTACGCTACTATATAGAGAGAAATCATCAGTCACGCGATTGAAAAGTGTCCTGGGTGTGTGCAAAAAATAGAAATAAAATAAAAAAAACGCCATCATTCTCCAGCAAAATTATGGTAGTAAAGTCAAATTGACCTCAGAATAATAAACGTGCAGTAAAGACACGTTAGTTTTCTGGGAAAATTAGCGTCGTTTGCACGCGTATAAACTTATTACCTCACGTGTAAAATTATTATTATTTTTATTAAATTCACATTTTCAAAAACTTAAACTATTTTTATACAGCGAATGTAAAAGTTAAAAGACAGTGTATATCTAACTTATGATAATATGTGTTGAGTATTGAGTCAGACCTTGTCAAAGTAACTCAAATTTTCGCAACCTTGGGGCAATATTGTCAATGAGGTTTGCAAATATTGGCCAAAATTGTCCCAAGGTTGAAAAATTTAAAAAGACATTTTCAAGTTTTCCAATTACTCTACGAACTCTTATCTGCAATATTGGCTTTGGATTTCACAAGAGAAAGTAAAATAGCTCTGCGGGTAATTTGTAAGTTGACAAAGCTGAAAGTTGGCTAATCTTTAGGCCAATATTGGCCTAATGTCGACTGCGATTATAAAAACCAGTGTCAAATATGCAATTTGATTATTGTAATTGCAATATTACTCCAGACTTTAGCTAAATATTGTCCAACCATGGCAAATATTATTGACAACACTGGCCCAAGTTTGTGATTATAAAACTCAAATCTAAGTTTCAAAATTTGAACACTGCACCAACTTATACTTGACAATCCCATGTGGAAATTGAAAAAAGAATCTTCTAAAGCCCTGAACAGGCCAAAATTTTCACACGCCTGAAAACATCGCTTCAATGTAAATATGAATCGAAACATATTTGAAACTCATCATATACTTGTCAATAATAACGGACAATGGACCATTTTTTTGCATTCTCATTCACTTAACAACAATGTAATCAAGTATCTTTTTTTCGACGAGTTCGAAATGGAACGCAATTTTTAAATAGGGATGTGAACGAATTGAAAAGAAATGATAAGGGAGGGAAAGGATATTATTTTGTTCTTGTGCAATATTCGACAATTTCTGCTTTGAAAGTTCTCTGCCATATGGCAGCGACATATGTGGTAAAATCCTTTACCAAAAAAGCGATGAGTTGAGTGTTTCGTATAACGGCGCACTCATGCACAACTAAGCTGAAAAATGATATCCTCAAAAAAATCTGTCCCACGAATACAGGCAGTGTAGAAATATTTAGACCCGGCCAAAATCTGGCCCTAACACACGCGACCAGATTTAAATTCTAGTCGTTTTGTTTAAATTTTCATACAATTGTAATCGGGTTGAAATAGTTATGACCCTGCAGGTGCACAAATTCTGTTAACAATTTTCAATTTCGGTGAATTTTGGAAAAAAACAGACTGGAGCGTTTTATTTATAAATGACTCGCAGACAAGGACATTTGTCAATATGTTTGTATATATTTGTATTATTAGTTGAAATAACTGGCCTCATCAGAAACTCGTCTCGAACGCGAATCAAGTCGTGCAACACGACTCTAAAGTTATATTGCTTCGCACTAATCGGACAATATACCAAGTCGGGGTCAATTGCCCATGACGTCATTATGAAACCCAATAAATTTAATGGATCACCAACTCGAAAGTCATAAGCACGTGAGCAATTCATGTTTCTTCTTTCTTGCTCCTTCTCCGATAAAACGAGAAACATTACGTAAAATTCAATTTGCTTTTGAATTGAGATTTTCTTTTGTAAGAATTGTCCTTTTTCAGTTATTATCTGTAAATGTAAGAACGATTTCTTCCGCAGGCATCCAAAGAATTATTAATCTCACGAAGGTATTTTCTTTTTTGTTGCAGGTAAGACACGCGCTATAGTAGACTACAACTGCAGAAATCGTGGCTCTGATGGTTCGACCTTAGGAATAGTACCAAATTTTCCGTTTATTATTTTATGAAACGACATTTTTTTACTTGTTTCTGCTTTGAAAATATTTGGAGAAATATGGTAGGAAAAAGGCTTGCAGGTTTTTCCACTTCTGTTAGTTTTTTCTAAAAGTGCTACAATTATCCTTACTCTCCGATTGGATCAAAGTACCCCATCTGAGCCCTATCAAGGCCCGATAGGAAATTCTCCACCATTTCACAAATTTCTCATTTTATGAAACACAAAAATTTAATCCGATTTTTTACCATCTGAGAAAGTAAAATGCTTTCAACTTTGCGCCTGACATTGTGTAATAACAGTAAATTTATAAATGATACACAGCTTTTGAACTTTACGATGGAGATTTGGTGCAGAAATTACGATCAGATGTTTAATTTTCCAAAGTTGAAAGTAACAGATTATAATCTTGTGAGAGGATACAGAGAGGGGGGAAGGGTTGGAGCATTAAAAGGAGAAACAGTTTCAGGGGTCAATTCAATGTGAAAGAATGTAGCCTAGAACCTGTTCACCCATAGGGTCACATGTTTCATTTCCGCGTTTACGGCACCCCATAAAAGCCAAAAGCCATTAATGACCGACGTCGTTCTTAATCTCCTCTCTCTCTATATATATATATATTCTGCAACTTTCAGAGCGTTTAATGAACAATTTACTTCTTTACACAACTTGAATGTGGAATTTAGATAAATTTATTTACACTCTTAATTTTTACAAGCATCTATATTTTTTCAAGGGATTAGCAATTTATTCACAAAACTAAATTAGAATGACTCTCACTTTGAGTATTAAAAATACAAAAGTATTTGCTTTTAATATTTTGAATAATAGAAAAGAAAATGTTTGAATATTCACTAACTTTGAAAGGTGAAAAATTCATAACTGCAAAGTAAAAAAAGTGAAGAACTATTGATAAAAAAAACTCTCGCTGAAGGTGAGAAGAAAAAAATGTCGTCACTAAATGAAATGATATAATGCAATGAAAAATCAATAGCAACCATGACCCAATTTCAATCTAGAAGCACAAAACTCGACGACCCTGAGACGAGTGATTTTAATCCCTTCCATCATTAAAACCAAAAGGCAACGACCACACGTACCTAAGTATATAGGACGAAATAAATTGACACATATATTACACATATATTTAAAGCGCAAATTACGTTTTAATTTTTTGTTTTACATTTATTACTTCCACTCGTCGCGCGAAAGGAGTCATGTACTGTTTTCCTTGGCTGGCGTATTAGCACTTCACAAATATAGATATGTGGATCACATGTTCCTTTTCCACACATGCTGTATATTTAAACTCTTTTCAAGTATATACTTATTTTCGTTATTCTTTTCTTTCTTTTTTTTTTGCTTCCTTTGAAGTCGTTATGTATTTTTATTTATTGTACATGTCGCGAACAGAAGTGAATTGACGATTGAATGGTCAGTGACCGGACGTGACGTGCCTTTGAACCAAGATGGCTGACACGATAATTACTCGCGTGTTTACGACCTATAAAGTCAAGCGCCCCGGGTTTCTTTCACGTTCACTCACAAACACACACACAGGGCTTGTCACAATTCTTAACTAGCGCGATACACGCAATCTATATATTCCAACTTTGCTCAAGTATCCTCTTTCGACGTTTCCCCTCTCTTGATTGGAGACGATAGGAGAGAAGAAATAATTTTCCCCGTTTAACCTTCTCCAATTCGTGACTTACTTTGACCTTTGACCCTGCACAATATCAAGGTCAATTTTTTCATTTTTCTTTTTTCATATTGGTAGAAGTTTTCTTTACAACTTGCGCATAAAGTGAACATTTTTCAAACAAGTGTTTTCTTTTATTCGCTCTGCTAATTTTACGCGCACTTTTAATTATATAATAATTTTATTACCTTATAATTAATTATTATGGTGTAGTTTATGGTTGATTGTGACAAATCTATTGTTAAGTTTGTTTCGCTTCTTTAAAAATTATAGTTGAACTGATTGGTAGCAGTAACCATCGTAATTATTTATAATCAAACGCAATTACCATTTAATAAAACTACCGTTAATTTTAACCACTATTCAACGAAACAATATTTAATTTCCACTTGTTACGTATACATTATAAACTTTTACTATTTTTAAAGTAAATTTTAGTACAGACGAAGTAAAAATTTACTAATTTTTTTTTTCGTTTATGTAATTTATGTTAAAAATAATAAAATTACTTCGGAGACAAATTCCAGAGAGTTTAAATTTCACTATAATCGAGGTCAAATTTTCTTACGTAGTTACTATTTATTTATTCATTAAAATGTTCTCAAAAAGTTTTCAAATTTACTACAAATGTATGGGGCTAAAGTTTCGAATGTTCAAGTGAAGGAAATTTTTTTTCACCTCAAGTGTTTTTGAAAATTACTATCGAAAAAACAAAACTAATTGAAATTAAACAATATTTAGTTTAGAATTAATTTGTTTTAATCTAAAAACAACATTTTTTTGGAAATAAAATACAAATTAGAAGTGAAAAAAAATATTGTCGTTCATTTGAACGTTCGAAACTTTACGAACATACAAATGTAGTAAAATTATTTTACATATGATAAAATTACTCCGAATGTAATCAAAATTACTTCGAAAATCGTAAAATTTATTCTGGAAGTAGTAAAAAAGAATAAAAATTACAAAGAGTTTAAATATTTAGTTTTTAGTGATAACAATGATATATTTATTTTTGTAAATATCACTACAAATTACCAGTAATTACAAAAAAAATAGAATCAAAGACGAGCAGTGACAGAAAATAATTTTAATTATATTAATTCATATTTATAATTTATCAGCTATTTTTTCATTTACGAACATTATTTTACTTCTTAATTGAACGTAAATCACGCGCATAAATAATTTACAATTTTTTAAATTATATTTCAAAAGCTGTAAATTGCAGAAAAAAATGATACTCGATTGAGGAAAAAATTGAACAAAAAGTAGCAAGAACTGAAAAAGTAAGGATTAAGAATTATTAAAGTAAAATTTTTTTTTAAACAAAGAAAATTAAAAAATATCTGAACAGAAATAATAAATGAATTAACATTAGAAAGTAAAATTATTAGTCTCGTTTATGGGAAAAATTTTCGCCAAGAAAAAAAACTTAGAAAAGTAAAAAAGTAATAAAAAATAAAAAACGGAATTAAAATTAGAAAGTAGAAATAGAAATAACAGAAAATTGAAAAATGTAGAAAAAAAGAGAATCATGACTAATTGAAAGGTAAATTATTTTTGAAAATAAAACCAATAACAAGTGATATTGATATAGAAAATTAAAAAAATACAAAAAAGAAAGAAATAAAAATTGTTCCCGATATTGCGAAACGAGATAAGAAAATATGACTTGTATATATAAATGAAGAGTGCGACGAATCTTCATAATTCTCGCATATCATTGAAAACACCGAATCCATTATCAATGAAAATATTACGCGTGACCTCAGCGATAGATCGCAAAACGCTTATTATACTTATTGTGCAACTGGAACGCCTTGATCACTGTTCTGTGTTCATATAATCATGATATGTCACGATGAAAATACAATATTACGATGCTGCGAGCAAATATGAAGGTCATCGCATTTAATACACAGATCATCGCGATTATGCATTATTCTTTCAAGTGGACAAAAAAACAGACGACTAATGCATATAGTTTATTTTTATTTCAACTCTGCAGAAATAGAGACGTATATGCACTTTCAAATGTTTAATGTCGCACATTCTTTTACATTTACAGAGATTTTTTATAACAACATAATATGAATCTTAAAATAGTAATTTCATTTAGTTTTTAATAAAAATAAAATATAAATATAAAACACTAAATTAATTTTCATTTTAAACATTGAAATAGTCATTAAAATTTTATTATGAAAAATAAAGTAGATAAATTCATTTTTTTAATCCAAATAGAATAGAAAAATAAAAATCAATAAATATAACATAAATTACTATATGTATAATTTAAATTTCAGTGAAAAATTTATAATATTTCTTTAATTTTCAATATATACGAAAATGAATATAATAATTTTATGATTTCATGTACTTTTTGATAGAGAGTTTGGTGCGAAAATAATTTCTTTTATTTCATGAAAAAATAAAGAGTTTATCTCTCCGGGATTATCTGAGTCACGCGTGTGATAGAGAAAGAATGTCAGGTCAAATGTCATAGATCAAATTACGAATGAGAAAGGGGATTTTAATGTCGATCTCTTCGTTTTTTGCTGACGTTAGAAACTCGGAAGCATTTGAAAATAGCCGATGATTGCGAGATATCAAAAATTCTTTTTCTCATTAGTTTATATTAAGTGCTTGAATTCCTTTCCACTGCTATTTTTTTTTGCGAAAGTTGCTTTATCACTATTGTCGTCATTCTTTCTCTCCTCTTAAATTATTCTTACTTGTAATTTTTTTCTATTTTTTAAACTTCTGTATTAATTTTATTATTTCAATATTTCTGATTTATGTTATAATTCTTCGTTATTTTACTAATTTTTACTTATTTTGTTAATTTTTATTTATATTTTTTTGTTTGATTATTTTTTAATTGTCATTGGAGAAAAAATGGTAAGTCGTACAGTTATAGAAAGAACATTTCACAGTAAAAATTTATATAGTGGTGAATATAATATTTTCAATTGGAATAAATATTATAATAGACACTAGGGTTCATTGCACTTTTGAAGAGTACAATAAATTTGAATAAGTTATTTGAAAAGGAAGGTATTTAATAATCAGATAAGAGTGAATAATAAAATGTAATTCATACAGTTATTGGAAAATTTCACTATTAGTGATGATTTCGATTATTGGTAATTTTAATTACTTATGAGTTTTAATTATAGATGGTACAAATTAGTTTAAATAATTAACAACGCTTAATATACGAGTTGATCAATAATCAATAACTTCAGAAAATAGAAATTTTACTAATTAATCTCTTCAATTAATGGTACTTTACACTCTTTGGAATTTAAACTCTTGTCATATTCTGTGAATATTGATTTAAATATTTATGAACATGATATGTCGATATTAGTGGAGAGAAAATTATAAATTAATATTTATGTATAAAAGTTTTGATTTCAAAGCGTTCGTTTATATTATACTGGAATTTCTAAAAATCAGTTGTCTTTATTCTTATTGAAGTATCTTTAAATTTATTTAAAAGAATTTAAATATATGATGTCTTTAATTTTTATCAATCACTTGAATTATGCAAAGAATATAAATAATAAATTGAAACTTCTTTCTTAACTATAAAACTAAAAATTGCAGTAATTTTAATTTATAGCTACGAATATCAATTGCAAACTTAGTATCTAAATAGAAGAAAATAATAAATGCTGTTTAGAAAAAAATGAGAAAATTTTTGTCACATACTGCAACTAATGTAATGCGAGTTTATTTACTTTTCATGTTGCTTTTATTGTGTCTGAATTAAATGTAGTTTATTTTATTTTGTATACCGTTATAACTAGTTGGGTGAGTGGCTGTCTGTCAAAGGTTTACATTGCATCGTCGAAGAAGTTTGTTTGATAAAACTTGATTCAGATGAAACTGACGAGGCTGAATGCAATGCGACGAGTGAAAAAGGATTCACGTCAGAAGCAGTATATATAAAACAGTTTGAACGATATAATAAATTAGCCGCAGTGTAAAAGCGCCCGCGAGTATATAGTATATATGGGCGAGGACTGACAAACAGATCTAATCTGGCACAATGCCAGAGAGACGAGATCTTCTCAGACTCTCAGGAACCTCGTGCCAAAAATTTCCTCCATTCCCATTCTCGCGCGCGCACACACACACACACTCTTTCAAAATTTATTTCTCCAATATATCACTTTCGAAGAAAATCTTTTTCACTCTCCTTAATATGTTTATCTCTACATTGTATCACTTTTATAAAGAAAACAAAACGAGAAATACTCTCTTTACCGGCAAAAAGGACTCAAATTATTACCGCAGTAGAAGTAAAAAAAATGATAGAAAATAAATGATTTTTAAAAAATTTTAATTGATCCATTTGCAAAAATTGTTGACCTTCCGTAAAAGTAAATTTTGTTATTGCAAGATTGGAAAAAGGTATTTTTTTCAATTATGGGCAAATTCTCGCGCGAAGTTATGCTTACAAACACGCATACGTATAGAATATATATATATCCTTGAAGTTCAGAGCCACTTTGAGAATTCTAGTCTGGTATTCTTATGGACTTTTACAGTCGAGTGGAAAAAGAAAAAGAGAGAATCAACGAGGCCAACAAGACCTTGAGTTCGCCAAGTGACTCCCATTCCATATCTGTAAAAATACAGTATATATATACAGCAACTCACCAGCTGTACCCTCGGGGTTCAGACTGTCCACCACATACATACACACTTCGCGATTATTACCATTCCGCATACCTGCGCCGATCATTTTCCCAATAATTGACCAGCGCGGCAAAAAAACACCATATTTTTACCCATACCTCCAATTTTTCAGCGAAATTTCCTCTTTTCAAATATTCCAGGTACTTGGAAATAAGATTTATTTCATTTAAAGCCATGAGTCAAGTCGAATAAATTGTATTCAAAGTTTTGAATACAATTTTGTTTTTTTATTTTCTCAGAAGTATCAAATTGATAGCAAAAATTTAAATCAATTCCATGCACTTTGATACCTTTAAGTCTTAAGAGTGAAATTAAATAAAAATTATTGGATAGAAATGAATATTTATTTTATAATAGACAAGTATTTGAATCTGTTCAAATCTTTGATCAAATTTAATCCTCAATTTATCGAAATATAATCTAATAATATAATCTAATAATAACAAGACGAAATTATTCAAAATATTTCCAATAATGAAAACAATAGTCCATTATTTGAAATTAAATATAATATCATTACTATATATACACTTATTCCGTAATAATTTAACAAAAGGAATCACGAAAATAATAATCGTATGAAATAATTCTATGTATATGAAATGCATACACGTAATACCCATATACATTGATTAAAAACATTTGCATAACTATATCAATAATAGAGTTATTAAACAATCATTTTCTCTTCGCCAGGAATCATAATTTAATATTTTTTTTTCCGTTAAACAAATTTTATAAATTTTCCATTTGCTGAACTTTCCTTTTATTATTTCATCGCAGTTTAGTGAAATTTAAATAATTTAATAGAAAAAGAATTAAAAACTAATTTAAATTAGTAAAAAATTTCTGCTAATTCAAATGTAGGAAGTAAATATTGTGTCACGCTCCGAGGAAAGGTACCTAAGAAGCAAAAAATTTGAGGTTAGGTTTTTAATTTTTCAAGTGAAAGTACAGAAAGAAAATCAATTATTAATTAAAAATTATTGATCTTCAAGTCTTTGTTACATCCAAAATATTCAATAAAAATTGGTTTCAAATTCAAATAATTAAAAATAAACCATTAATCAAGAGAAATCTAATACGACCCTAACCTATAATTCGTTTGCTTCTTAGGTACCTTTCTTCGGAGCGCGTCACATATAATTTTTACCTAATTATTAGCAGAGATTTATAATTATTATAGTTGATACTACTAAATCATGTCAATAAAAATTTAGTATTTATTAAATATTATTAAGTTGGGGAAAGTGGGTCAAAATAGGGTACCTTTTTGTAATTGGCTGTTTATAGAGAACCAAACAAATAAAGCGATTCAACTAAGCATCAAAATTCTTCTTTGTACACGTAGGTTTGAGAAAATTATGATAATAGAGGAGAAAAATTTTTTTTAAAAGAACTTAACTTATTGTTATACTTATAAAAATTCTTGTTGTATGAGATTATAAATATCCAAACAGAAAGTAGAACCGCAGTTGAGTCTCCATCAATTTTTTTAAATAAAATTAAAGGTGAATTCATAAGGAATCTAAATAAGTAAAAAATTTTTTAAACAAATTTTAAAAAATTTTTTTATTCAAATATAAAATTTTTTAATTAATTTCTTTGCTTTTTAAAGTATATACTTTTACCTAAAAAATGTGTAAATTTCATTAAAATACATAAACAATATTCTGAGATATTAAAAATTTTATAAAATTAATATTGAAATTAAAAATGTCGTATCTTCAACAATTTTTAATTTTTATAAAAAAAAATTTGGGGGATATAATGCATTATTATTTATTAGTTTGAATTATTTTATAACTAACATACTATTTTTTATGTCATTCTTTGTATCTTTTAACATTTCCATACTTGAAATTGATTTGTTCTTAAATTTTATAAAAAATAATCAACTGTTTCTAATAATTTCGAATTTTCAGTTTTTAGGGCTAAATAGAAACAGTCTCCTATTTTTAATTAAAGTTTTCAAAAAAAATATGTTTTATTTTAACATGTTTTATAATCGAATTAAAAATAATTTTTATTGAATCAAATTTATTATGTATTGAATCAAAATCATTATGTTTAATCCAAATATAATTTTTGGTTGTCTGTATAACAAAGATAATTATGTTTGATTCAAATATATTGTTTTCTCACACTGAAAAAATTACATTCTAATTTTAAGAAAAACTTCTTATATATGCGCCTAGAATATTCCCCACTTAAGTTAAGTGGGGAATATTCTTACAATAAGAAGAACATTATTATTTTAAGAATATTTACCACTTAATTTAAGTGGGGAATATTCTTGGCGCATATATAAGAAGTTTTTCTTAAAATTAGAATGTAATTTTTTCAGTGCAGTGTTCCCCATAAAATTGTTCCAAGGAAGTGAAATAATAACTCAGTACACAAGAAAACAGGAATTAATCCGATTTAAATGAAAAACTTATGTCATTGGTAAAACTTAGCAAATGTGTTTCTATTTACCCCAACTGACCCTATACAAATACTAATAATTCAATAAACATTTTAATTAATTAACGTCAGTTTCAATTATTAGTAGAATTATTACTATTTTAATCCGTAACCGTGTTTTAATTATTATGACATTAATGTTTTTAACTATTTTAAATTTAGAAAGTATTATAGGGAATTTTTCGAGTCAACTTGTTTGAGGAAAATTTTTGAGTGAATAATGTTGCGTTTATCAGAAATGAAAACAGCTTTTAGTTTCTCACTTTTAATTAAACCCTTGCTTATTCTTAGATAATTGTGAATTTTTGTTGCGAACCTTCCTTTACAGGAATAGATGAATTTTTATGAAATCTTTTGTCAAGTGTTTCGTGAACTACATGGTTGTTGAACTAACTACGTAGTTTGGTCACGTTGCACTGCTGCTAAATGTACATTAATTAAATACCTTAATTGCCAAAGTACCGCGATACTCGCATGTATCCGCTTTCGCTACACGTACTAACTACCCGGAACGGGTGCAACTTCAGAATCTAGACGCTCAATTTATATATATGCATAAACCAGTGGGAAGCAACTCTATTAATAATGCCACCAGAGTCTTTACAAAAATTTATTTCTTTAATTTCTCAGTTTAAAAATCTTATCTCTCGTATTATCATTATAATAAGTTCGAGATTATCCCCTACTAGTCAGCGCATATTATATCATTTTTAAGGGAAAATTAACGCACGGGTGGATTATTTTAAACATTTTCGATATTATTAATTACGTTTTCGGTTTTCAGTTCTAATTTTAACAAAATATTAACAAAAATTCGCTGTTCATTGAAACGTGTTCGAATCTTCATCGATATACAGTGCCGCTCAATAACTTTTGCCCGCGCACCCTACAGCGATTGAAGGCTTTACAAAAAGTTTTGTATCTTGTTTACTATTGAAGTTACAAAGCTGAAAAAAATATTATTTGAAAGTTCATTTTCTCAGCTTTAACATTACATAAAATCGAATTAAAAAAAAATAATTTTGTTAATGAGTAAATAATGTTATTGCAAAATAAAGTTTTCCGTTTTTTTTTTGTTTTTTTTATGTGATACAGTTTCATTGGAAAACATTACAATTTAATGCCATACATATCATTTGAAAGCTAGTTTTATCACCTTTAAAACGCATTTTTTAACATTTTTATACAATAATTTTTAAGAAAAATATGACCCTTTGCTTACAACATTAGCCAAATTGAATAAATACGAAGAAAAATATGTTTGCTTGTTACAGTGAGTGTAAAAAGCGAGTTTCTACACTAAAAACTTAAAAATCTGAATAATGTAAAAAAAAAAAATTTTAAATAATAAAATTTTTTTTTAATAATTTTGTTTAATTCTATACACAGAAAGGAACAATTTAGGTTCTTAAAATTTTTTTCCTGAAGTAATTGTTTTTGAGATTACAACAATTGAAAAAAATGGCTAATTTTTTAAGCAAGGAATCATATTTTTTAAAATTATTGTATAAAAATTTTTAAATATGCGTTTTAAAGGTGATAAAACTATCTTTCAAATGATATGTCTGGCATTAAATTGTAATGATTTCTAATGAAACTGTATCACATAAAAAGAACAGAAAATTTTATTTTGCAATAACATTATTTACTCATTAACAGAATAATTTTTTTAATTTCGATTTTATGTAATGTTAAAGCTGAGGAAATAAGCTTTCAAAAAATATTTTTTTGAACGTTGTAACTTCAAAAGTAAACAAAATACAACAATTTTTGTAAAGCTGTTAAGTTATTGAGCGGAACTGTAAATATTTAAACAATTCCAGATTCTTATCTTCTGCTATTTAAAAGTTGCAACTTTTTTTAAATAAAATCTTTTCCAAGATTCCATAAAGTTAGAAAAGTTATTATTTTTGAAAATTCGTTGTAATTGAACAATTTTTAAAATAAATAAGAATTAACAGAGATTTCCGTGACTAATTTCATTTAATTCTGATATAATGACAGTAATAATTTCCCTCATACTTAAAATCTAAAAATCATTTTAGTTTTCGACATTTATTTCATCGTAAATATGGCAAAATGGTTTAAAAAAGAAATTAAATTACAAATTCTATTTGTCCAATGTGTCGCGTCGCTTTTTACAACAACAAGCGTGTTTTTTTTATACGAACAACTCTTTTCCGATAAATAATAATAATAATAATAATAATAATCGATAAAAATAAATTCCATTATTAATGGTAAGCATATATAGCTGACGTGATAATGAAAGGAAAACCAGATACAATGATAAAAAAGAAGATGAAATAAGCAATTGTGAATTGAATTTCAATTGACGTATAAAATAGATACAATTTTTCTCTGTATATATATATAGTTGTACTGATTATTGCTATTATTGATGTCAGTACTTTTGAATCTATAATCGAGTTACTGTAAACAAAATGTAATAATTCGTATATATATCTGGATATGTATACAGATAGATATTATCACGTTTTTCAAACTGTGCAAATATGTGCTTTCATGTTTTTCAAGTGTTAATCAAGAATTTATTAAAATTTCCCATTTTATCAGATGATAATAATAATAATAATAATGATTGCGTTTGTGTTTCAAATATGCCTACACTTTCTGCCTCCAAACAATTTTATTTTCTATTTGAAATTTCTTTTTTTCTACCTTTATACTTTTGGGTCAAAACGATTTTCTATTTCTAATTTTTCTTCAATTTTTTTTGCATCAAAACATTTGTTTCTATTTTTTCCTGTTTCAGTTACATTTTTTGTCAAAACGATTTCCATTTGCTTATTAACCTTTTTCGTTTTTTTGTGTCAAAACGTTGTCTATTTGGAATTTTCTTCAACTTTTTTTCACTTAATTTTTTATTCTTTGAAAAAAACGCTTTTTGGAAAAAATCAACTTTTTACCCCAAGGGTTTCATTTAATTGTTATTTTAACACTTTCCCTTTGTTTTTTTTCGCTGAACTAGAAAGAACAAAAAAAAAATTTTTTTCTGTTTGAAAAACAATTAATTTTGGGATTTTTTTCTCCTCTCGTAAAAACTGTCCATGTCATAAAAAATAGAGGTAAATGTTTGTGAAGAGGCATTCTATTGTTAAAAAAAAAGAATTCAAAGAACGTGTCAATATAGATAAAAATTGTACCTGTGGTAGCCGGTGTATTTTGTGTCGAACGGATAAAATGACAATACATCTGCATGAACCTCTGGAGCGCCAGCAGGGAAGGAGAGAGAGAGAGAGAGAGAGAGAAAACTACTATTCGTCGCATTAATGCTATAATGTATGTCACAGGGGTGAATATTGTGATGCAGTGCAGGCCGAGAGTGTGTATATATATGTATATAGGGTGAGGGAGAGAAGAAAGGGCTTTGAGGGTGGTAGGACGAAGTTCAGACCGGAAGATAACCGAGGGGTAGAATTTGACAAAGGGTTTAAATGCCAATGGGAGCACGCCATGTTTCCCTTCGACGACTCGACGACCCTTCAGAATACTAAGTCTGCAACCATTTTGCCATCTAGTTGATACGTATTGACCCGACGACTACGACTACGGCGACGGCGACGAATTCTATTTCTAAAGAATACATTTTCCATTAATCAAAATTTCATCCCTTTTTTGAGGTGTTTTTTATGAAAATAATCTCTAATCTTTTCATATATACATATGTGAATTACATGTTCAAATATAATTTCAGGCGAATTGCGATTAATGAATAAATCTTGTAAGCGAAGTTTGCCAGTATTGAGCAAATTTGCAATAGATTATTACTCAATTTTAAAATCCAAGTCTATTTTCACCTGACGACGTAATTTAGAGGAACGTTGATGAAACTCTCATTAAAATATTTAGGAGCAGTGAACATTTTGGCGAAATGGAGAAATAAAAGCGAATTTTAAGTGGGTAGTCGAAAATCCAGGCAAAGGGAGAAAGAGAGAGAACTGTTTTTGGTGGGTTGGTCATTAACCACATAAAAGGGATAAAGTACAAATTCAACCCCGACTATCCACTTGAGACTTGATATTAGTTTCGTATGGCCGAGCAACAAGGGTACACAAAAAAAGGGTTAAAGGTTATTCTACAACTGTTTCAATGTACTCTGAACATTTTTTGTTTTGTCTATATGTTATTTTATTTTTTTCTTTATTTTTATTTTTCTTTCAAGTCTTTGATTTGTCTTTGTCTAGAACAAAAAGACGCAGTGATGGTTTTATTTCTTTATAATGTCCTATACGAATATTTTGCCTCGAAATCGGAACAAACGTGACTTCATTTTGTTGAGTCATTCGAGAAATAGTTTGCATTATTTGTTTCTTTCCGATTATGGAGAGATAAAATTTGTTAAAAGAGTTACACACGCGAGGACATAAATTGCACGAATTTTCGATGACAAAGAGTTGTAAAAAGAGAAATAGTGAACACGACTACCTATAGCGCTTTTTTCTCTTCTTTAATTCTTTTTTTTATTACCGGACGTAAACAAATTTTCTTTTTTTAAGACTTCTTTGAAAATAAAAGGTGAGATAGTCCATCCCTGGGATATATATATATATATTGGTTGGAAATAAAGATAGGAAAAGAAAAAGTGCAGAGAGAAGAAACCAATAAAAATATTAGAATAGAAAGCAAATACTGTTTTTTACCTTCAGTATATAATAAACAAAAATATTAATAAATTGATATTAAAAATATATAGTAAATAATACTAAGTAAACATTTAAAATAAAAAATAATAATGAATAAATTTCTGATTGAATGAGAATGTAAAATAAATTTCAAAAATCCGTTTTATTTCGTGACATTGATAATTTGTTTACAAACGATGATATATTGAATGAAATACATAATAATGATACTTGAATGCAATAAGTGGAAAATTAATTTAAAGCAAAAACAGTTTAATGGAAAATTGTGATTGGATTTGAAATTCATTAAGGGAAAACGGGAAACCTTATATATTGTCATGCCAATATTTTGTGAATCTCCACCACCGCGAACGAGAGAGCTATTGCATAATCCGTCATTCGATATTCAACGCAACGCTGGTCACGTTAAATCCTCTTTACTCCTTGGCACATTCTGATGGAATTCATCAACGTCAGAGAGAAAGAGTGTGTGAGAGAGGCTGTTCAATTAATGCTTTATATATGTATACTTTCAACAACTTCACTTTACTTTTTAATGCAAAACATATTTTTAGTTTTATTAACAAATTTTTTTTTAACTTTTGATTCCTTTCGTTTTACATTCATCTTCCTAAATTAAAAAAGAATTCCTTTATTTTTTGTTATTCTAAACCCTCAAATTCTTCGCAAATTTACAATAAAAATTTTCTTCACTATGATAATTTTCACATCATTCCAATACAATTCGCAGATTCTAATAACAATTCCAAATCGAAAGATTTTGAGAAAAGTGATTCCTTTTGGAATTTCCCAGGAATTGTAAATTTGACTGAAAATTCTTCTAGAAATTGAACAAAATTATCAAAAAGAATTGTTAAAAATTTGCGATGTAGAATCTAGAAGGACACTTTCTGTAACAACTTTCCAAGTTGGATTTTTTCATTTTTTTTGTCTTTAAAAAGAGAAATTCTTGTTGACTAATAAAATATCGAACCTGTTATAGTTTTGCATTTAGATCGTCTCTTCTTGATTTTCAATTACATTGGCGTTGTTTGCGTAACATGTAACGGTTCGAGGAGAAGGAGATTTAAGATGACCTGACAGGCGTACGTTATAACCGCAAACTCACCAAGAAGCTAAGAATCTTGATGGCTCTGAAGAGAAAAACACTATTAACGATTAGCAAATAGAATCTGACAGCTCATTAGACTGTAAAACGATGATTTATCACTATTTAAAATACCAACATTGTAGTTGTATAGTAATTGAAAAACATAATAGATTCTCGATCCTGCAAAAAAATATCCGGAAAATCGTTTGAAGATTCTAGCAAATGTTTAAAAATCTTAGAGAGACAATTTCACCAATGTTGCAATAAATTTTAATCCAAGTTTCTGTCTTGAGATTTGTCATTGAACCATTGGATTTTTTACTTCGTATAAAAAGTGATCCAATATTCAATCACTAGTTTTGGCATTGAATTGTGAGCAAAACTTGACAAACGAATGTTGCTCTAGGTTTTATTCTTGTGATTTGACATTCAATCTTGGTCCAAACTTAACAATAGATTTTTATCCAATAATTAACTCAGATATTTGGCATTGAACCTTGGACACATCTTGTCAATAAAAGTTGTTCCACAACCGAAACAATATTGGAATCAAAATTCCGATCTTCGAATGAACGTAATTTTCCTATAATTTTATTCTTACGTTATCTTCGCGTACATATAGTAATTCTGTCAACTGCATAAATGAAATGAACATGTGTCGGATTATTGAAGGTATGAGAAGGAGGAAACGTACCCCCGCGCATAATATGCAACGGTGCTAGTCATTGGAGTGGCACCGAGAGAGCTGGCTCTGCCCCTCTGGGTAATAACAGTAAATTCTGAGCAATAAATCCCTCTTCTCTCTTCCTCTCACTCTCTCTTGCTCTTCTTCCCTCTTTCTCTCTCACACACACAGCCTCGGCTTCTCTAACCTCTGTGTATATTGTAAATTATTCCCATGCTCCGGACATGTACCGCACGTACCGAGTTAGCCACATACTTCAACTGCAGACTCCATTCGCGAGTACTCTTAAAAATCTCTTCTTCACAAGTGCCTGGAAATGATTTCAGACCCTTGATTATTTTCGTTACATTGTTTTATGATCCCCTACAATCAGATTTTACAGAAAGAATTATAAAAACTGGTTAGACCTTGATTAGGGCCTTTTTCATTTGAAACTAGTGGGCCTAATCGTCCAACTGGAACCCTAAATAGGATCTTTATGGAAATAGTCAAGTCACAACTTGCACTACAAGCATTTCAGCTAGATTAAAAAGTGGCCTAGTTTTGAAAATGATTCCAATTGGGTGCAGAGAGTAAAGCCCGATTTGAGCCCGTCTACAATTACCAGTGAATTGAAATAAGGTCAAACCTTGCCCTATCATAATCCGATCAGAGCCCAATTACATAGTCTCTCTTGTAGAAATTGATAAACCTGGTCGTAAATTGTTTAAAACACCCTGCCAGATCTGGGCCTAGATTGACCATATCCCCAACCTGACAGAGCCAAGTTGATTCCAGACTTGAGTTTGTATACACGGAATTAAGGGAATTGAATTTATCGAACGAGTTTAGCTCTTGATTCGAATTTTCTCGTATTGTTTGGTTTGTGAAACAGAGAGGAATTCCCGCTGAGAATTAAGTAGCGTGTCTGCCCGCATATATATATAGTTTGTGATTCACTAGCTGCGGGTATCAGAAGGATTAGCCTCGTAAACCAAGTTCCCTAATACGTTCCGATAGTCATTACATCACGCCTGTCAGCTGACTAAAATTGATAGTCTGTAATGAACAACGTAATATCATGTGTCGTATATTCTCTATTAATTCCAATCTCCCGAAGATCGTCAATAAAAAAAAAGGAGAAAGAATTAGATCAGAATTGATTTTTTATTTCAATTGTACTTTTTCAAGCCTTGTCTTCATTGATCCATATCGACGGATCAAATATCGATTTATGAAAGATAAGAATTATCAGTATTTTATGTGTCAACAACAATCATTATTGTTGACAATGTAGCGATTAGAAAATGTAATTAGTAAGAAAAAATTTATGAAATTATCACTCACGTTTTTCGTTTTTTTGAAATTGTTTCAGATAAGAGTAATACACGCGGTAATCGGCGGAGACGCAATAGTGAAAGTGCCAGTCGTGAGAAAGGCGAAAGGACTCAAGTCGAATCGGAGGAGGCTCTTTCAGTGGGCCAGGAAGATAGGGAGAATAAGGGACCTTCTGCTGGGAGACAGGGGAATCGAACGCCAAGAACTGTATTGGAAGAGGCGAACCCAGCGCCTGGTAGTTTATCGAAATTAAGACGTCGTGGGACAACGGTAAAGAGTCCAGTCGAGAGTATTTCACAAAGACCGGTGAGAAAAAAACCTCGGCCAGGTGGTGAATTAAAACTCAGTGGGGAATACGAGTCGCCGGAGGAGCAGCTGTTGGTTAAAGAGGATAAGAAAGAACGGCTTGAATGTAGATCCGAAGAGGAGGAGGAGGCGGAGAAACGTGACGAAGAGGATAAATGTTGTGATCCGTTGATAAAACGGCTGAAAGCAAATTCAACACCCCGTAAGACAAAAACAGAGAAGAAAGATTTCGAAGCTGACATTCAAGAAACTGTCAAAGAGAAAGTATTCCAGCAATTAAAGACTGAAACTGAGGGCGAGCGGGTAGAGAACGAGGAGAGTCAATCCAGAGAACGTGACCGGGAACCAGAACCTCCACCGTCCAAGGACGTTGAGTCGAGTGATACTTTGACCGTAAATCCTGATACAAAACCATCGGCGCAAGCTCTTGAGGAACGATTGTCAAACGGTTCATTGTCGGATGAAGCGACCCCTGACGAAAATAAACGCCTCGGGTGTACGTCACCTGTAAATTGTGTAAAATCGTCGAAGAAGGAGGAGGAGAGAAAAGAGGACGAGGAAAAGGAGAAATCGCGCGAGTCCAGTGCACCCGGCAGGCCGGACTCGAGAGTTGACACAACCGAAGACAGTGGTTTGGGCAGCAGTGCCAGAGCGGCAAGTGTCGAGTCCGTAGAGTTGCTCGAGTCCAGTAGTCAGGACTCAAGCTCCGTGCTGGAGAGGCTGAGTCCGTTGCCAGGCGGCCGTGGGCGGCAAAGCCTGCTCCTGGAGGAGCAGGAACGAAGTCGTCACAACGAAAGCCCCGTCATTTTAGCCGAGAGATTGAATAAGCCACCGCCACCCATATCGGGTCATCATTTACAGTACCATCACCACCATCAGTCTCTGCACCATCGTTTCTCCACCGGCAGTCCTGTGATTCATCAGCAACATTTGCAAATACCAGGCAGTCCGCATCATCACCATTTGACATCGGCTAGCCTCCTCGAGGTGCAACAGCAGTCGCTACCATCGCAGGGCGGCGATGAGGCCGGCCTCATGGAGGTGGAGGCCGGGGCCGGTGTTGGTTTACCAGGCGGAGGCGTTCTCGGTGGCGTTGCTGCCGCTGGAACGTTACGTGCGGCCACCACCTACGGTGACAGTGGCTCTGACAGTGGTGTAAGCTCGTTGAGAAGTGCCGGTTCCGGTGACGAGAGAAGCGGAAGTCGAAGTTCTGCCCTCAGCGCCGAAGAGACGGCGCCCGCCGCTACACCGGCGAGGGTTTGGCACGTTCAAAGCGTTCAGCACACTTCACTACTGATGGCCCATCCCCAGGGTCCGCCAAATCCCGCGGCGAGCTCCACGTCTTCCTCAGGTCCACCTCTCGGTTATCAGAGTTCTACTCCTCAAGGTCATCATCATCCAGTTGTCGCGACCGAGATGCTTTGGCGACCGCCCAGATATCCACCGCCACTTCCCCATGCGCTTCTCGCTCCGACGCAGCCCAGTCCCGAGGAACTGCTGGAGAGGGATCGACACGAGAGAATGCTTCGGTGAGTCTTATTCCTAATTTCCTTTCTGTCTCTCTACCTAAAATTATAGCAAGTTATAGCAAATTTTAGCAATCGGTGAATCATCTCGTGAAAATTCGACACGAATCATTAGTCGAGGAGCCCACTCTTTTAGTAAAGTAAAACTTCCTTATTCCATCCTGTTCAAAACAAAAACGGAATTATTTACAATTTAAATAATGCTACAAAGTCTAATATAGGAATACCAACAATAATTCCAGAACTTAATATCTATTATTAGAATGTTTTAAATATTACAGTTTAATAACAATTTAATGAAGAAGAAAAAGCAATTTAAATAAAAAATGCTTCTAAATTAAAATCAGGAAAAAGGAAATTGCAAACGAACAAAAATGCTTAGAAAAGAATCATGGGTGCAATTGACCGTTGAAGCAGCTGCGTTTTGAGTATTTCTTGCATTCTGGATGCCTTAAGGCTCTTGGCCTTCAAAGTCTCTTTATTTGATCGGTCTCGCGTGACTACCAAGTATTCGCAGTATTCTTGTACAACAAGGAAGCGAGAGTGGGATAGAGAAAAAGCGAGAGAGAAAGAGAGAGATAGTTTCAGTATCTGTATGCTTGAGGAGAAGGCGTGCAAGAGTGAATGGGTGTGTTTCCGGACGCCAGCTGCGAGTCACTCCTAACTTCCGTCCGATTATTGCTCGCGATATACGTGGCTTGCCTAAGCAATCAAACTATTACGGGTCGCTGCCACCGACGTAGACTAGAATGAATAGCAACGACCCGAAACCACCGTATTAGGCTATAAATAACTCGACCACTATTCTCTCACTCCAAGCACTTAGCATGTGCTTAACCTGTTCGCACTGATGAACTATAGGTGGAGATACAACATCTCATGAGCGTATATAGGTGTACCTAATCTCGGAAGTCATCTTCCTAGGTAAATCCTGCTACGATGTAGAAACCACAATTTACCACCACCAATTATTTCTCAACTAATCGTTTTTGCATTCTTCATGCAAGAGTTTCGTGACTTTCTCAACATTTTTTGATATTCTTTAGGGTTTTATGTGATTCTAAATGTAAATATATTCCAATCAAATCGAGTGCATTATTTGTAAATGTAGCACTTCTGGTGCTATTTGATTACAAACTAAATCATCATTTGCTAGTAAAATTTAGCCAAACGGCAAAGAGAATCTTGGATGCATCCGTAAAACAATCCTAAAGAGAATCTAAATCTAAAAACCAAATTTACTTAAAATCATCATCAAATGTAAATCATTAGATGATTTTGAAGACTTTATTGATTAATTGAATCCAGATTTGGTTATTGCAATTTTCAGACTATAGTACTTTTCTCAAATTGTGGATTTCAATAAAATTAAAAACAAAATTGGGCACCTATAGAAACATTAGGATAATGGTAATAAAACATTCTCGACAATACCGTTATGAAAAAAAATGCCTTCTCAAAGTTTTTGAAAAATTCATGAAGAAATACACCTAGCAGAACTTTAAACTGTACGAGTCTTGAATTCTCATTGAATAATCACGAGTTCTCTGGAAAATATTCGAGAATACTTATCGGAAAGTAATATCGCAGTCAGTGACCGTAAACGACCAATACACCATAATTCCGGAAGCGAATTCGCTGCCTCGCCTAGCGTGTCAGGGAATACATTCGACTTCTTATGAGGCTAAGTTTTACACTGGAATAACTTGACCCACAGGAGCTCGTTCATAGGCCATCTTTCTCAAGATGAAGAGGGAAGTTGAAGGGCAAAGAGAGGGGAATAATATCTATTCTAAGCGAGTAACACACACACAGACGCACACTAACGCCAGTCGAAAGGGGAATTCACGACTATAAGTCGACAGGTTCAAAACTCGATAATAATGACCCCCTGTGTCGATGGTATTTAGTTTCAAAACGAAAACCATCTTTTACTCTAGAGAGACGCTGCGGTATTCAAACGTTTATTAGTTTAACCTCTCATGAATTTGCAAATATGCCCGCGATTTCCGTATAACCATTCATTTAATTTGATATAAGAATAATATTTGTGGAATAATAACATAGATCGACGAAAATAAAGAGTAGAATAGAGGAAATTTTTTAAATTTACTTCCGATGTTTAATTTTACTGCTTTTATTAATAACTTTTGCTCCATTGATTTTAATTATAGCTTTGGATTTTAACTGTTCTTCTTCCTAATTAAATTCTCCAACTACAATTTATTTTTCTCATGGATTTTCTATTCTTGGAAGATTCGTTTAACTGTTTTATGGAATATTGAATCAATTCGTGTTAAAGGGAGAAAAAGATTTTCAAGCGGATATTAAGTGTAGTAAATATTTAATACAAATTCTAGAGAGTCGCTTTTAAAGCAATGCATATTTCATTGAGAAAGAGATTATTTTCTCAAACTATTCCAGGAATATTATTATTATCCTTATATGTATCTGACGTTGATTTTATTTTTTAAATAAATTAATGAAAAGATGGAAAACGCCTTAGAAGAAAAAGAAGAAGATGATGATAATGATGATGATGATGTAAATTCTAAATCATAAAACAAGTGCGTTGTATACTTGAAGATGATAATTAAAGTGAACCCTTCGTTTTTAATGATATAGAAAACAGAAAGTAAAATTGTGATTATTAGGAAACATTTTGACATCCATATATGTTTGGGAAGAAATGTGCTGAGATTAACGACTCTGGTTATATATCCTCTCTTGTTCCAGGAGATCGTAACTTGCACCACTTCTCGGGAAGCGTTTTGTGTAAGCCTTCCAAGTAATAATGTAACCTAGTGCTCTTAAAAGGCAGAAAATGGTCTGAATAGTTGGAAGCGTCGTAATCGCGTACAATATAGCACCAATAACAGTTGAACGACGAGTGTGAACTGTACAGATATTTGAAACAACTGTCCCTCTCGAAATACTCTCAAAAGTGCCACTTTCGCAGTACTTTAGACGAAAGTACACCCGGATCAGTGGCAACAGAAATTGACGCAGTGGAAATAAAATTCTATACTGTTTGAAGTTCATTGTTACTGTTTCTAATAGTTACGGATGTTAGTAGTTAATTGTTGATGGTTAGTGCTTCCAGTAGATGCATTTGTGGATAGTTAGGGTTGCAAATAGTCTCCGTTCATGATATAAAGTTAAAGGTTGTTATAATATTACCGGCCGATATTATTAACTAACAGATGCAGTTAGGATTAGGATTATCAACTATAGCGGCTGTTTAAGGAACGGTAATGTAGCAAATAAATCTGCAATTATTAACTGCGGTAATAACTACCACTATCTTCAACTAATAACAAGTGTAATTTCTAGCAACTAGAACTACAATCGTACAACTACAACTAGAATTGTGACTATAATTGTAGAACTACCAGCAACTGTTCATGATGACTATAACTGAAGACAACCATAATTTCCAGCAAACATAGCAACCAACGTTTGTAACAATTGTTAATGATAAGTCGCTGGTAATTGTAGTAATTTTTAGCATCATTTTTTGCTAGTCACAAACAGTTGTTGTTTCTATTCGTATAAATATTTCTGAAAAAATAGTAATTCCGATCAATGGCACTTGCTAATGGCTCATCTCTCCCTCGCGACTATGGAAAAAAATTCTGTTCTTCGACCGTCGACCAGACGTTCGAACAAACAAAAAAACCAAACCGTGTTATTCACCCAGAGGCGCTGAATCTTTTTTGTTGGATATATTGCTTCTGTAATCCGTGCACGATGAGATGAATGCGATGAGCAACAAAAAAAAAATAAAACCAAAAGAAAATCACTGAGACTTCTCTAATGATCGGTGTAGCAACACGATACCTGCTTTCCAACAGTTCTTCGCTCCCTCTCTTATTCACTCTGATTGAACCTTTGCGCGCTCAACACTGTCCGGGATCTGAAATTATTTTTTTTCCAAATCTTTTTTTTTTGTTTACTCCCGAAGCGAATGTTTGTTGCGGAGAGAAAACACGGTGTGTGTGCGAGTGTGCAAAGCGGAGAAACCAGTTCGATCCTGTGGGATCGTGAGATCGACGAGAGGTGGATCATCTATCTGTCCCAAGGGACACGAAGAACCGGATTAATGGACGACTTGGTTGAATTGGGCCGTTGTTGTTTTTATTGGAATACATTTTGTACGTTCTGACGTCACGCGAGCTTCTCGTTATGTGGTTCGTCGCTTCCTATATTTATATACATTATACGCGCATATATATTTTAGAGCGTAACTTGTGGTCGTGGTCGTAAAATTTCGCTCTATCGCTTCTATATACGTACATATAACCAGTCAATGTATTAAATATTTAGTATGAGTATTATTCATGCATATAATTGGTATAAACTTTATTAACTATTCGTGTACAAACTCGTTAACTATATATATATATTAAGTTTATAAATTAATTATTTACTGAATTATGACAAACGGTTCAACAAACACATGGTAAATATTACTATTAATATTAAAACGATGACAAGAAATTTTTCTTCAACTTTTAATAAAAATAATAATAATAACAATAATAATAATAAAAGAGTGAGAGATCGACATCGAACGAGTAAATTACTTCCGAGCTATAGCTCTTTGCATTGCTTGGCTGGGTCAAGGTTACGAGAAAACTTTTATCCGAGGTATTTTTCTCTCTCTCCCTCTCTCTCTCTCTTAGATATTATTATTATTTTTCTCGCGCTCCACGGTCTTTATTCTCTTGCGACGCGAGAATATTGAGTAATCAATTATTGCGTAAATATTCTCTCTCTCTTCGTTTTTCCTTCACGTTTTGCTAAAAAGAAAAGAAAAACAATTTTTTTTCATTTTGCAAAGAGGAAGTTGGTCGAGGGAATATTTCTTTGGTTAAACGTTTGTGTGTATAATAATTTATCGAGACACGACGAGGTTACGACTTCTCTCCTCTCTGGTACAATTCTACTTGAATGGGGAGCCAATCTGGAGCGAGGTAATGAATGTGTCGCGTCTGAGAGAGTAAGAGAGAGAGAGAGAGAGAGAGACTGGACCTGGAAACATTTGATTATACATGGTTTCCCTTGACAACGGTATCATTAATCTAGTGTGCATTGAATTCTGCACTGAAACAAACAACTTTGAATTGAAATTTCACCTTGTTCTCTCAACATTTAAACGTTTGATTTGACTTTGCATATATTTAAATATCACATTTTTTTATTTTTCATTTTAAAAAAGTTTTGTTTTTGTATTTTTTTCCTAAAAGATTTGATGGACTGAAAACACAAAAAATTATAGTCGATCTTGATGTTTTTTATTTTTAAATTAATACGAAAAGAACAACAAAATTTTTTATTTACAAATTTGGTGTACATTTTGTAAATTTTGTTAAGGATCCTTTTATTTGACATTTAAAACATTAATAAATTATAGACGTGTAAAAATATTTAGACTTTTGTACAAAATTTCAGATCAATTTATTAAATATTTAAATAGAGAAAAGTGGTCCAATGAATTGCCTTTTCCGTGTAATGACCACAATATTCTCTTTACTACTTCATTTGTATTCTTTGATTCTTTGAAAAACTGTATTCAACGTATAACTGAAAATAGTATATGTCGATATATATTTACCAAGGTAATTTCAAATCACGTTTACTGTTTGTTAATTAGTTTCATTAATATTTGTCACACTGTACACGTATGATCATTCTGATTCGAGAGACGTTTACACATGTATGCATATTCAAATTATTACCCTAGTAATAATAATGTCTACAAACAAATATTTCAAAAATTAGAGCACAGAATTTGAAATTGTATATCATTTTACATTATTTTCACTTAAACAGTCTAAATATGAAAACTAATGATTTTTAAATATTTACATGTTTTTAAAAAGAAAATAAGGATTACGATTTAAACATTGATATAAATTATTTTCTTTATTTTTTCTATGTTTTTCTTTATTAAAGTTCACAATACCATGATTTTGCAAGTGTCACTTTCATTTTTTCTAAAAGTATTTTAACTGTTTAAATAAGATTTTTTTGAAAAACACGTTTTTTTACTGTTATAAACTATTTAAGAATATCTTAAGAACTCCATAAACAAACTTAAGAAAAATAAAAAGTAAAAATTATAAAAGATATAATCTTCTATAAAGTGTCCCTCAGTTTTTGTGTCGCTGGTCAAATCAAAACGTTGGTGAAGTTCTCAACGTTTGTAGTCAACGATTTTAGAAAGAAAATATTTTTTTATGGAAATTTTTTTATATTTTTGTATAGGGAATTAAAGTTTTGAATAATGATTCACAAAAAAAAATTTTGTAAATAAAAAATAATTGTTTTTTGGTAGAAAAATAAATTTTTTTCTTTCAATCGTTGATTATAAACGTTGCAAACTTCACCAATGTCAAATCAAAATGGTTTTATAAAATAAACATTAAAAAACTTAGTGAAAAAATTTGAAATAAGATGCACAATTGAATTGTAATTCAAATTTTATGTGCGTGATTTTTATTTTTATTTTCAACTATATTTTAAGAAAAATAATTGTTGGTTACTTGTGATACTGGTGTAGTACGAAAAATATGTCGCTGGTCAAATCATTAATTTCTCCAAAGTTTCTTATTTAATTTGCTCCAAAATTGGGGCACATATTACTTTAGATGTACTTAAAACTGTGCATGTGTTTTTATTTATTCTAATTCTTATTTAATTATTTTTTTACGTGGATATTCAAATTGTCGCTCGTCAAATATATCGCTTGGTCAAATCAATCGCTTTCCAATCAATCTGAAGTTTCGCATTTATTTGCTCCATGTTATTTATCACGAAGTAATTAAAAATGTAATAAAAAGTGACAAAATGAAAGAAAATCAAAGAAAGGAAAATAAAAAACGAGAAAAAGGAAACGCGGAATGAAAAATTTATCAACGGAAGGCACTTAAGTAATATTTATTTATTTTTTATTAAACGTTCATGAAACTGTTAGTGTTTTTTCAAGGTTATATTAAGATCCTCGATATTTTTTCAAAACAATTCAGCCAATCAAATAATTAGAAAAGTTCATGTTACTAATTTAAATAATTATACATAAAAAATGTTCATTAATTTTTTTATTGTAATGTTGTCCTTATTAGTTGTATTAGACGTTTATTATATTTGTTTTCATATTTAATTATGTTTTTGTGATACTGAAAAATAACTTACTTAAGTGTAGGAGATAAAATGTTTATGTATATCTTGTTACAGATTTAGATAACCTAACATTATTTTCTTTCCAAAAATTTATATTTTAAAATAGAAGACAACCAAATAATGGTTGTACAGTAATAAAAATGAAATCTATTTTGGTCAAAGATGTAATACTAAAAATATCAAAATTATGCACACAAAAATTTTTTTTTTAAATTCAAATTCAAATGTTAAAGTTTCCAGAGATTTGCCCTTATATACTTGTCGAATTTAAATTATTAATTAATTTTCAGTTAAGAGAGGTTGAAGTGTGTAAAAATGTAAAACAAAATTTGTAGCATCATGAAATAAAATAAACTTTATATAATTTTTCAGTTAGAATGTTAAAAACACCTAAGAAATAGTTGCAATTTCGTTTATAAATTGTAATTTTTATTTGTGAATTGTAGCAAAAGTGACTTACGCAAGTGTGACAATCTCTGAGCATTTAGTAATCTATATATAATGAGAAGGAAGGTAATCGCAATTGCATCGGTGAAAATATACAGAAAACTGGCATTTGAGCACAAGGTCAGACAGCTTCTTTTCCTCCATGTCCTCGGTTCAAAGTTGCTCTGTCTCTCTTTCCTCTGAATTTTTCTCTCTTCGTCACCAAAAGAAAGAGAGAACCGGTATAACCAGAGTGTTCAAACATTGTACAGCATAAAATAAAAGGGAAAAAAATATTACACGTACACACATTTAACATGGGGGACAAGCACGACTGACAGGAAACTGTAAAAATACTCGCACTCTGGTTCCTTTCGAAGAAGACCACGGCGGTGTGCTTCGGGAATTTCATTAGTTTCACGGAACACAAACAAGACGCTCAATTTCTTTTTGACGTTTGCACTCGCGTGTTATGTGTGAACTTCCTGGCCAAAAAATCTTTCTCTCTCTCTCTCCTTCTCTTTTTCTTTGTCACATAAAACTGAACTTATAAACATGTCTATTACACAGAAAAAAAAGTACAAGGCAAATATTGCTGAAGTTTGTTTTTTAAAGTTGGGCAAACAATGTTTCCTTTTTGAAATGGCTAATGAAATTGGTATAATGTGATTTAATTAATCATTGAAATTTTCACTGATTCAGATTTAGAGTGCAATTAAAAATCATCTAGACAATAATCTAAATACGGTTACAGCAGGTTACAATAATTTTGGAAATTTAGTAATTAAATAATTCTGTAATTGTAATGCCCACACCAAACCTATTTTTTCTGAAAATTGACTATATTTTAAAACAGTAAATATCGTGGTATATGTATTAAAATGTAAATATTGTTAATGGGTAAATATCAGTAATTTGCAGTATGTACATATTTAATTTGCATCGAGCTACTCTTTGCCAAGGTCATTTCAAGATCACATTTTTTACATCTGTGTATGTGTTTAATTGTGTGTGTGTGTTCTTTTTTTAAGGTGAAAGTAAACCTCTTCGTTTATAACTCGAGAGATTAAGCGAAAGAGTGTGTGAGAGAGAGAGAAAGAGAGAGAAAAAGGAGTTCATTCTGTCTTTATTATGTATTCATTTAATTCTTTTTTCATGTAAATAGAGAAGTGAGGCATATGGCAGGCATCCAAAGACAATTTTTTTCTTCTCTCCGCATAAGAGTCGAAATGATAACGACCAATAAAAAACAGACACACATATCAAGTTATTATTAGACGTTCCAATAAAAAGATATATTTGTATGAGTTTATAACCAGTTTAATCTTGTCTATATATGAATATAAAAAAAATACCACACGTCAGTTCTTTTCTGTTATAATAGAATTTCGTTTTATTTTCATTCGTTGACAAAATTGAAACGTGTCTGTCTCTCACTTTATTCAAGAGAAAGAGAGTGAGATATGTGGGCGTTAAGAATATTTCAATTTTTCAAATTTATTCTTTTCTTTTTTTCTTATATATATATATATATATATATATATATATATATATATATATATATATATATATATATATCCTTCGAGATCTTTTTCTGGTAATTTTTTATTCGTCGTGTCACGTTCTGGTCAAGGAATGTGCTAATTTGTCAAGAAATATTTTTATCGAATTAAATCCAAAAGAATTAAGTGTGCGCTTTTTTTCTTGCTTATTTGTATTTATCATTATTGATAAATAATTTTAATTAATTGCAATTGCAATAATTTATTTTATTCATTTATATTATTTTTATTTTTTAAGAGAGAGAGAGAGAATCTTCAATAGAAAGAAAAAATGTTTTCCTTTATTTTCTATATTATTTTTATAATACTATGTGAGTTTGAATTTTTTCAATTAATTTGGGGAATATTTTCAAGGTTAAAACTTGAAAAATTTTTCTTCTATTACGTAAAAGTGTAATTTTCCAAAGAAAGTATAATCATCTGGGTGAATATAATACGTTTATTGACACCCCTCCTTTGTTTGTAGGAACAATTTCATTCTGAAATGGCCAACTAATGTAATATCAAAGTTGATAAAAGTTGTTTATTACATTTCTCTCTCTCTCTCTCTCTCTCTCTCTCACGTTATTATTTCATATTATTATTTTCTTTTTCTTTTTGTGTAAAATTTATTTCAATGTAAGTAATATTCACAATATCAAAAGAGAAAAATAATCAAAAATTGACATGACTAAAGAATAAGAATAAAACGGATAAAAAAATAACAATAGTGAACAGAATAATATAGTACAAATTATATAAGTTTTCTGATATAATAGTAAATAATAATTATAATGAAAAGCAAGAAAAGTAGAATAAAGAACCAATAATAGAATAAAATATTTGGAAGAGATTCCAAAAAGCACAAACCTTTGACATTTATTAAAACAGAATTAATAATTTTTTATTTATAATCTATAAACGATAATTGAAATGATAAATGTCAGAGACAAGTAATTTTGTAACTATGGTAAAGTTTATTTTAAGTGAAGTTAAAATTATTCTTTTCTTTTATAATTTATTTATTTGTGTTATTAAATTCTAACGATGTGTGATTTTGTAATCTTCTATAATATTAAAATGTTTCCTAGTCGTTTCGTCGTTTCGTCGGATTCGTCGGCCGGCAACATATATAGATATACATCGGTTCATCCATCGGCAACATATATACAAATGTACATAAACACACATATACACACATAACATACACATGTATGCTCACACATATACACACAATACATACACATGTATACTCACATATATGCACACAATACATACACATGTATACTCACACTTATACACACAACACATACACATGTATACTCACACATATACACACAATACATACACATGTATACTCACACATATACACACAATACATACACATTTATACTCACACATATACACACAATGCATACACATGTATACTCACACATATACACACAATACATACACATGTATACTCACACTTATACACACATAACATATGCATGTATACTCACACATATACATACATAACATACACATGTATACTCACACTTATACACACAATACATACACATGTATACTCACACATATGCACACAATACATACACATGTATACTCACATATATGCACACAATACATACACATGTATACTCACACATATACACACAATACATACACATGTATACTCACACATATACACACAATACATACACATTTATACTCACACATATACACACAATGCATACACATGTATACTCACACATATACACACAATACATACACATGTATACTCACACATATACACACAATACATACACATGTATACTCACACTTATACACACAACACATACACATGTATACTCACACTTATACACACAACACATACACATGTATACTCACACTTATACACACAACACATACACATGTATACTCCCACATATACACACATAACATATGCATGTATACTCACACATATGCACACAATACATACACATGTATACTCACACATATACACACAATACATACACATGTATACTCACACATATGCACACATAACATACACATGTATACTCACATATATGCACACAATACATACACATGTATACTCACACATATACGTACAATACATACACATGTATACTCACACATATACAGACAACACATACACATGTATACTCACACATATACATACAATACATACACATGTATACTCACACTTATACACACAATACATACACATGTATACTCACACATATGCACACAATACATACACATGTATACTCACACATATGCACACAATACATACACATGTATACTCACACATATGCACACAATACATACACATGTATACTCACACTTATACACACAACACATACACATGTATACTCACACTTATACACACAATACATACACATGTATACTCACACATATACACACAATACATACACATTTATACTCACACATATACACACAATGCATACACATATATACTCACACATATACACACAATGCATACACATGTATACTCACACATATACACACAATACATACACATGTATACTCACACATATAAACACAATACATACACATTTATACTCACACATATACACACAATGCATACACATGTATACTCACACATATACACACAATACATACACATGTGTGCTCACACATATGCACACAATACATACACATGTATACTCACACAAATACACACAATACATACACATGTATACTCACACATATACACACAATACATACACATTTATACTCACACATATACACACAATGCATACACATGTGTGCTCACACATATACACACAATACATATGCATGTATACTCACACATATGCATACAATACATACACATGTATACTCACACATATGCACACAATACATACACATGTATACTCACATATATGCACACAATACATACACATGTATACTCACACATATACATACATAACATACACATGTATACTCACACTTATACACACAATACATACACATGTATACTCACACATATGCACACAATACATACACATGTATACTCACACATATACACACAATACATACACATGTATACTCACACATATGCACACAATACATACACATGTATACTCACACATATACACACAATACATACACATGTATACTCACACATATACACACAATACATACACATGTATACTCACACATATACACACAATACATACACATGTATACTCACACATATATACACAATACATACACATTTATACTCACACATATACACACAATACATACACATTTATACTCACACATATACACACAATGCATACACATGTGTGCTCACACATATACACACAATACATATGCATGTATACTCACACATATGCATACAATACATACACATGTATACTCACACATATGCACACAATACATACACATGTATACTCACACTTATACACACATAACATATGCATGTATACTCACACATATACATACATAACATACACATGTATACTCACACTTATACACACAATACATACACATGTATACTCACACATATGCACACAATACATACACATGTATACTCACACATATACACACAATACATACAACATGTATACTCACACATATGCACACAATACATAAACATGTATACTCACACATATACACACAATACATACACATGTATACTCACACTTATACACACAATACATACACATGTATACTCACACTTATACACACAACACATACACATGTATACTCACACTTATATACACAATACATACACATGTATACTCACACATATACACACAACACATACACATGTATACTCCCACATATACACACATAACATATGCATATATACTCACACATATGCACACAATACATACACATGTATACTCACACATATACACACATAACATACACATGTATACTCGCACATATGCACACAATACATACACATGTATACTCACACATATAGTACACAATACATACACATGTATACTCACACATATACACACAATACATACACATGTATACTCACACATATACACACAATACATACACCATTTATACTCACACATATACACACAAATGCATACACATGTGTGCTCACACATATACACACAATACATATGCATGTATACTCACACATATGCATACAATACATACACATGTATACTCACACATATGCACACAATACATACACATGTATACTCACACTTATATCACACAATACATACACATGTATACTCACACATATAATGTACCCAAAAAATATTGTTTTGGCTTTTTTCGAAAATGTAATAAAAAGAATTTCGTATATTGTAATTGTCGGTACGAACTACAAGCGAGCTACCGAAAAGTTGCTGCTGAAATTAAATAACCATATTTTAATTATTGAAGAATGATAGAAACTTGGTTCTTGGATTGTTCGAAAGCCAATTAAATTCTCCGTCGTTTGATATATAAATAAAAATTATTTTATATTTTTAGAGATTTTATCACCTAAGAGATTTTGAAAAAAAATTGATTAATTTTTTCTATTTTTCTGCACCATGTTTGTGTGGCTGCACATGCTAGAAAAATTTTAAATTTTAGCAACATAATCTTTAAAGTCTCAGCTGTTTATTTGAGCCTTGAAAATGGAAAATCCGTTCAGTTAGTTTTTAAAATATTCTTAAAAAAATGTCCAAGTTTCTATCATTTTTCCAATAATAAAATATGGTAATTTAATTTCGGCAGCAACTTTTCGTAGCTCGCCCGTCGTTTGTGCTGACAGTTTCTGCCGGTAGTGTATATATATATATATATATGTTTGTAAAGTACACAATATATAATATATACAAAATTCATATATAATATGTACACGGAGAAAAATGGATTATACAATTAGGAATATAGAAAAAAAGATCATACTGAATATAATCTGATTAATACCCTCTATAATCTATTTACAACCTTTCAATGTTTTAGAATTATTTCTGGTATTCACAATAAATTATACATTTTATACTCCAAAATCGAATCAAAATTATAATTTAGATTATTACTATAGGAACATGTTTTTTTCAAATTGTCATATTATGAGGTTAAAGTTGTTTTGAAAATTTGTTGTGATCGAACTTTTTAACATGTGCTGCTATTTTAATTTTTCCGGTTTGTAAATTTCTGATAATTGCCTTTTTATTAATCTAAAAAATAATTATAGCATTATGCATTTATTTATCATTAGCTTATTATATTGATTATAACCATTTCTTCAAAGTATTTTTATTTACTTACAAAGTATAAATTTGTGTGATTAGTAAGAATTTATTTCTTTGTAAATTTATTTATGATTAATTTATCAATTATTATTGAATTGGTAACAATATTAATAATAATTTTTTAAATAATTTTAATAATTTTGTAGATTTAAAAAAATGAAATTACCAGAAATTTACGAATAAATAAATTTAGGGATTGATCAATTTATTTAATTAATTAATTATTAGCAACAACAAATTCAAATTTTTATTTTTTTTAAATTTTATTATTAGGCAATTAAATAGTAAATTAATTTTTTAATTTAAGGGTTAGTTCTAATTTGTCAAAATTTTATTTATTTAAAATAACGTAAAGACCAATTATATTGATGCAAGTTTTATAATCTAAATTAATATGATCAATAATTTGAAAATGGTAATACTTAGATATTTAATTTTATAATTCTGGTTAACTATCCTATATACAATTTAAAATATCATAAAAAGTATAATCTGAATTATATCACTTATAATCCATTTTTCTCTGTGTATGTATGTAAAAAGGTCAATACCAGGTCCCTTCGAAAATACATAAACAGTATTTTTTGAGGAAGGATGCATCACCTTGAATTTATTATAATGCATGCTTTTTCAATAATACTTTATTAAAAATTTATTAATTTTTTTTGTTGGACGGGGGTCGGTTTTGAGTTCAGATACCTTCCAATACCAAACATACAGTCAATTGAACATTATATTTGGTACTGGAAGGTATCGAACCCAAAACCAACCCCCGTCCAACAAAAAAAATTAATAAATTAATAAATTTTTTTAATAAAGTATTATGGAGGAAGGGATATTTTTTTTATTAAAAAATTTATTTATTACTATCTTATAGTGGCACTATCGGGTCGGACCCGAAAAGTCAAAAATGACCCGGTAATGACGTCTACGTATATTTCTCGGACCTGGTATTGACCTTTCTACATACATATATATATTGTTTGTTTAATTATTTAACTAAATAAATAAATTTATATATCTGACTCCTGTTGTAAATACTGAGAAAAAAATCAAAAATTTTTTTGAACTAAAAATATATGTTTAAATTTAAACATATTTTGTTATTGAATTAATTTTAATTTCTACCGAACGATAAATTACTATGCATTGAATCAAAATTATTACGTTTAAATCAAACATAATTTTTGGTTTACTGTATGACTAAGATAATTATGTTTGATTTAAATATATTGTTTTCTCAGTAAAAATGTTAGTTTTTTTATAATAGTTATTGCTAAATGAATTTTTTTACAACTTTTTAAAACAAAATTTTATTTCTTCTAAATGAATAAACCGATTGAAATAAATGAAGCTTGAATATTAAGGGGATAAAGATATACTTTCATTTAGAATTAGAGACTTTTTTAAAGAGTTTATTTTTGAATAATTATTTAACAAATTTGTTTATAAACAAATTTTTTTTTAATTTTCTGCGTCTTTTAAAATTTGATAAAAATATTAACATAATTAAAACTATAAGAAATCAAATTGTATAGTGCAACATGACTATACTTAGTTTTTTAATCAATATTATGGTTATATAAAATGTTAACTCGACAGTATTTTGTTTATTTCATAGATGCAAACAATGTTTTAAATTCAGAAAAACATCAAACTTTCATGTTTGTTGCAATATAATTTTGATTGTAACTTTTTAAAAATTGTTGCTCATAAATCTTCATTTCAACGAATTTTGATTTCTTAGTAGTTTTTAATTTTATGTTGAAATTTAAAAAAAAAATTTAAAGAGGCAGAAACATTAAAAAAATTATTTTTTTCATAAAATTAAATACATAATTATTTAAAAATAAATTTTTTAAGAAAATCTCTAATTCTAAAAAAAAGTATAATTATTTTATCTCCTTTATTATATCCCCACTTAGATTCATTTAAATCGATTCATTCATTTAGGAAAAATAAAATTTTTTGTGTTTAAAAACTGTGCAAAAAATTCAATTTGACATAACTTTTATAAAAAAATTATTTTTTTAGTAAAAAACTAAAAATCTATACAAAGTAGTAATAGTTGCTCTGATATATAATAAAACGTTGCTTCGCTCAAAATATTAATTGCTCGAGACATTTTAAATATTACTCGACTTTTAATAACATTTATTAATTTTATTAACAAAATTTTAATTTAACATTTAATTTTTAACATCCGACTGGTTCTTAAATTGGAACACTGAGAAAACATTATACTTAAATGAAACACAAAAATATAATGTTAGAAGATTTTGTTTAAATGAAATTAATTTGTAAGTTTAATCTCAATATATAGAAAATATCTACTGCATTGATTCAAAAGTATTATTTGTTTGAATAATTATATTTAATTCAAACATATTTTCTGTTACGGTTTAAACAAAAATTATGTTTAAAAATTTTATGTTTGAATCAAACTTAAAAGTTAACTACATATAATTTAAAATCAATCACAATTTATGTTTGATTTCAATATATAATCTCTTAAACTGAACCAGAAAATATGTTTGAATAAAACTTAAATATGTTTGACTGTATAGCAAAGATATTTTAAGTTTCATTTAAACAAAATTTGTTTGAATCAAATAATTTTTTTTCTCAGTGAAGCCTCAATTGTAGACCTATATTCAGTAGCTTATAAGTCCGAAAATATTGAGTTTAGGAAAAAGTTGTCAAAGAATAAAAATTTTAGATTTATTTCGACTTTTAAGAAATGTAAAACAGTATTTTTTTATAAACAAATTAAGTTTTCCTTTTAAAATAAAATTTTATTTTTAGATTCTGGTTTTGCACATGTTATAAATCAGTTTATATTAATATAATATAACCGACAGTTAAAAAAAAATTAATTTGTTTATTCAAAAATTTCTTATTTACATTACTTAAAAGTCAAAATAAAAAAAAAAACTTTCATTTATTGCCAACTTTTTCCTAAACTTAATATTTTCAGACTTACAAAATATAGGCAATATTATATATGTAAGTAAAAATATTTTTATTTTATGATTAGAAAATTAGTACTTTAAAATTAACTACAAGTAGGTAAAAATAAAATATCAATATTTAAAATAATTCAATCTTTTATGAAAAAATAAATGTTGAATAACAAATATATTTCAAAACAAACATAAATAATTAAAAAAAATAAATTATTATTTACATACACATGTATATATTTACACATAAATACATAACACACACACATATATATATATAAATTAAAATTTTTTTAATATATATATAAAATCAATGGAGATGCTATTTAATAAATTTATACAAGTGGAAATAAACAAGTAAAATGTCTTCCGAGCGAGCGTTAGCGAGCGAGGACAACAACGCTAGTTTATATATAAAACTTTTAATTAATTTTACATACTTATAATATTTATGTCATAAAGATGACATTATCAACTACATGTGAATACGTATTATTTATAATTACTAAGTTAAGCTTTAAATATAGAGTGTAATATGAATAATTAAATTTGTTATATTATTTTTCGATTAATAATTATTCTTGTGAAATTATCTCATTAGTGTAAATAATATATAATGTTATATTTCTGACATATGAGAATCAGATAAAATTCAAACTTCGCTTTAATACACGATTCT